>CM065592.1:2857907-2932325 GCA_033119425.1 Bufotes viridis
GCCATTAGTGGAGGTCCGCTTCTCTCTCTGCAGTCGGTGGTTTCCTTCTCTATCTTCTCTGTTGGGGGCAGTGCTCTTCTCCGCTCTCACAGCTCGGTCATTAGTGGAGGTCCGCTCCTTTCTGCAGTCGGGGTTCTCCTCCTCCATCTCTCTGTTAGGGGCAGTGCTCTTTTCCGCTCTCATAGCTTTGCCATTAGTGGGGGTCCGCTCCTCTCTCTGCAGTTAGTGGAGGTCCTCTCCTCTCTCTGCAGTCAGTGGTCTCCTCCTCCATCTCTCTGTTGGGTGCAGTGCTCTTTTCCACTCTCACAGCTCGGCCATTAGTGGAGGTCCGCTTTTCTCTCTGCAGTCAGTGGTCTCCTCCTCCATCTCTCTGTTGAGGGCAGTGTTATTTTCTGCTCTCATAGCTCGGCCATTAGTGGAGGTCCGCTCCTCTCTGCAGTCGGTGGTTTCCTCCTCCATCTCTCTGTTGGGGGCAGTGATCTTCTCCGCTCTCACAGCTCGGCCATTAGTGGAGGTCCGCTCCTCTCTCTGCAGTCGGTGGTCTCCTCCTCCATCTCTCTGTTGCGGACAGTGCTCTTCTCCGCTCTTAGTGGAGGTCCGCTCCTCTCTCTGCAGTCGGTGGTCTCCTCCTCCATCTCTCTGTTGGGAGCAGTGCTCTTCTCTGCTCTCACAGCTCGGCCATTAGTGGAGGTCTGCTCCTCTCTCTGCAGTCGGTGGTCTCCTCCTACATTTCTTTGTTGGGGGCAGTGTTCTTCTCTGCTCACAGCTCGGCCATTAGTGGAGGTCTGCTCATTTATATAGTTTTATGGGTTTTGTTTTTACAGTGCTCCCTATGAGATAAAACTGACCTGTTCTCTTCATTCTCTGGGTCAGAACGATTACAGTGATACCACATTTATATAGTTTTATGGGTTTGTATTTACAGTGTTCCCTATGAGATAAAACTGACCTGTTCTCTTCATTCTCCGGGTCAGTACGATTACAGTGATACCACATTTATATCGTTTTATGGGTTCTGTTTTTACAGCGTTCCCTGTGAGAGAAAACTGACCTGTTCCCTTCATTCTCCGGGTCAGTACGATTACAGTGATACCACATTTATATAGTTTATAGGTTTTGTTTTTACAGTTTTCCCTATGAGATAAAACTGACCTGTTTCCTTCATTCTCCGGGTCAGTACGATTACAGAGATACCACATTTATATAGTTTTATGGGTTCTGTTTTTACAGCGTTCCCTATGAGATAAAACTGACCTGTTCCCTTCATTCTCCGGGTCAGTACGATTACAGTGATACCACATTTATATCGTTTTATGGGTTCTGTTTTTACAGCGTTCTCTATGAGATAAAACTGACCTGTTCCCTTCATTCTCCGGGTCAGTACGATTACAGTGATACCACATTTATATAGTTTTATGGGTTTTGTTTTTCCAGCGTTCCCTATGAGATAAAACTGACCTGTTCCCTTCATTCTCCGGGTCAGTACGATTACAGTGATACCTCATTTATATAGTTTATGGGTTTTGTTTTTACAGCGTTCCCTATGAGATAAAACTGACCTGTTCTCTTCATTCTCCGGGTCAGTACGATTACAGTGATACCACATTTATATAGTTTTATGGGTTTTGTATTTACGGCGTTCCCTATGAGATAAAACTGACCTGTTCTCTTCATTCTCCGGGTCAGTACGATTACAGAGATACCACATTTATATAGTTTATGGGTTTTGTTTTTACAGCGTTCCCTATGAGATAAAACTGACCTGTTCCCCTCATTCTCCGGGTCAGTACGATTACAGCGATACCACATTTATATAGTTTTATGGGTTTTGTATTTACAGCGTTCCCTATTAGATAAAACTGACCTGTTCCCTTCATTCTCTGGGTCAGTACGATTACAGTGATACCACATTTATATAGTTCTATAGGTTTTGTTTTTACAGCGTTCCCTATGCGATAAAACTGACCTGTTCTCTTCATTCCCCGGGTCAGTACGATTACAGTGATACCACATTTATATAGTTTTATGGGTTTGTATTTACAGTGTTCCCTATGAGATAAAACTGACCTGTTCCCTTCATTCTCCGGGTCAGTACGATTACAGTGATACCACATTTATATAGTTTATAGGTTTTGTTTTTACAGTTTTCCCTATGAGATAAAACTGACCTGTTTCCTTCATTCTCCGGGTCAGTACGATTACAGAGATACCACATTTATATAGTTTTATGGGTTCTGTTTTTACAGCGTTCCCTATGAGATAAAACTGACCTGTTCTCTTCATTCTCCGGGTCAGTACGATTACAGTGATACCACATTTATATAGTTTTATGGGTTTTGTTTTTACAGCGTTCCCTATGAGATAAAACTGACCTGTTCCCCATATTCTCCGGGTCAGTACGATTACAGCGATACCACATTTATATAGTTTTATGGGTTTTGTATTTACAGCGTTCCCTATGAGATAAAACTGACCTGTTCTCTTCATTCTCCGGGTCAGTACGATTACAGTGATACCACATTTATATAGTTTTATAGGTTTTGTATTTACAGCGTTCCCTATGAGATAACTGACCTGTTCTCTTCATTCTCCGGGTCAGTACGATTACAGACATACCACATTTATATAGTTGTATGGGTTTTGTTTTTACAGCGTTCTCTATGAGATAAAACTGACCTGTTCCCTTCATTCTCCGGGTCAGTACGATTACAGTGATACCACATTTATATCGTTTTATGGGTTTTGTTTTTCCAGCGTTCCCTATGAGATAAAACTGACCTGTTCCCTTCATTCTCCGGGTCAGTACGATTACAGTGATACCTCATTTATATAGTTTATGGGTTTTGTTTTTACAGCGTTCCCTATAAGATAAAACTGACCTGTTCTCTTCATTCTCCGGGTCAGTACGATTACAGTGATACCACATTTATATAGTTTTATGGGTTCTGTTTTTACAGCGTTCCCTATGAGATAAAACTGACCTGTTCTCTTCATTCTCCGGGTCAGTACGATTACAGTGATACCACATTTATATAGTTTTATGGGTTTTGTATTTACGGCGTTCCCTATGAGATAAAACTGACCTGTTCTCTCCATTCTCCGGGTCAGTACGATTACAGTGATAACACATTTATATAGTTTTATGTTGTTGTTTTTACAGCGTTTCCTATGAGATAAAACTGACCTGTTCTCTTCATTCTCCGGGTCAGTACGATTACAGAGATACCACATTTATATAGTTTATGGGTTTTGTTTTTACAGCGTTCCCTATGAGATAAAACTGACCTGTTCCCCTCATTCTCCGGGTCAGTACGATTACAGCGATACCACATTTATATAGTTTTATGGGTTTTGTATTTACAGCGTTCCCTATTAGATAAAACTGACCTGTTCTCTTCATTCTCCGGGTCAGTACGATTACAGTGATACCACATTTATATAGTTTTATAGGTTTTGTTTTTACAGCGTTCCCTATGCGATAAAACTGACCTGTTCTCTTCATTCCCCGGGTCAGTACAATTACAGTGATACCACATTTATATAGTTTTATGGGTTTGTATTTACAGTGTTCCCTATGAGATAAAACTTACCTGTTCCCTTCATTCTCCGGGTCAGTACGATTACAGTGATACCACATTTATATAGTTTATAGGTTTTGTTTTTACAGTTTTCCCTATGAGATAAAACTGACCTGTTTCCTTCATTCTCCGGGTCAGTACGATTACAGAGATACCACATTTATATAGTTTTATGGGTTCTGTTATTACAGCGTTCCCTATGAGATAAAACTGACCTGTTCCCTTCATTCTCCGGGTCAGTACGATTACAGTGATACCACATTTATATAGTTTTATGGGTTTTGTATTTACGGCGTTCCCTATGAGATAAAACTGACCTGTTCTCTCCATTCTCCGGGTCAGTACGATTACAGTGATAACACATTTATATAGTTTTATGTTGTTGTTTTTACAGCGTTTCCTATGAGATAAAACTGACCTGTTCTCTTCATTCTCCGGGTCAGTACGATTACAGAGATACCACATTTATATAGTTTATGGGTTTTGTTTTTACAGCGTTCCCTATGAGATAAAACTGACCTGTTCCCCTCATTCTCCGGGTCAGTACGATTACAGCGATACCACATTTATATAGTGTGAGGCAGTGACAGGCCTCATGGCTGATAGGAGAGAGCGATGGCAGGTACGTGTCACCGAGGTTGCTGGCCTCGGTGGGGTGAGAGCCGGATTTTGTTGTCTGCAGCAGCTAGTGCTGTCAGACTCTGTTAGTTTGGCTGCAAAGCCAATCCGGGCCGGCTCTTACTGGGAGTAGGCAAAGAGCTGGGTGGGTGCCTACTCCCCACGGTCCAGTCCGGACTTTATCCGGCCCTTTAAAAAGGCAGCCTCCTTAGCAGCTGGGGGTGATTTTCCTGGAGCTGCTAATAGTGCTGGGAGCTGAGGGCTGTTGTTTGGGACCCACGGCTGGAGCCAAGCTGGAGGGCTCAGACCCCTGTGAAACCGAACAGGCTGCCTGGAAAAGCCGCACGGGTGCGGTGTGTGTGAACAGTGTTGTAGGTGAGTCAGGGACACACTGTGTTAAGTTAGAGCCCAGCCGGGCAGGTGTTTGTTTTGCATTTCATTTATTTATGTTGATGCTGAGACAATAAAGCGATGTTTGGCCCCTAAAGCTGCAGTGGACAACAGTCTGTATGTGAACGATCCTCGAGACCAGAGCTAAACCCCCACAATTGTTTTATGGGTTTTGTATTTACAGCGTTCCCTATGAGATAAAACTGACCTGTTCTCTTCATTCTCCGGGTCAGTACGATTACAGTGATACCACATTTATATAGTTTTATAGGTTTTGTATTTACAACGTTCCCTATGAGATAACTGACCTGTTCTCTTCATTCTCCGGGTCAGTACGATTACAGACATACCACATTTATATAGTTGTATGGGTTTTGTTTTTACAGTGTTCCTTATGAGATAAAACTGACCTGTTTTCTTCATTCTCCGGGTCAGTACGATTACAGTGATACCACATTTATATAGTTTTATGGGTTTTGTTTTTACAGCGTTCCCTATGAGATAAAACTGACCTGTTCCCTTCATTCTCCGGGTCAGTACGATTACAGAGATACCACATTTATATAGTTTATGGGTTTTGTTTTTACAGCGTTCCCTATGAGATAAAACTGACCTGTTCTCTTCATTCTCCGGGTCAGTACGATTACAGTGATACCACATTTATATAGTTTTATGGGTTTTGTTTTTACAGCGTTCCCTATGAGATAAAACTGACCTGTTCCCTTCATTCTCCGGGTCAGTACGATTACAGAGATACCACATTTATATAGTTGTATGGGTTTTGTTTTTACAGTGTTCCTTATGAGATAAAACTGACCTGTTCCCTTCATTCTCCGGGTCAGTACGATTACAGTGATGCCACATTTTTTGTGGGTCGGTCTGTACTTTTCAGTTAGAACATTTTGAAGTGTGTGCGACTCTTTGATCACTTTTTGCCAAAGTTTTTTGGGGAGGTGAAGTGAGAAAAAATGGCAAATTGTTTGGTTTTATTTTTTTACATGACACCATTTATATGGGATAAATATTGAAATTTTTTAACAGTATTGGCATTTTTGCACGCGGTGATGTCCATGATGTGTATTTTTTAATTGGTTTTGTACTTTTATTTTGATTTTGGGAAAAGGAGAGTGACTTGAACTTTTATATATTTTTTTCAAAATATTTTTATTGACTTTTTAACTGTTTTAAAGTCACCCTGGGAGACTATCACTGGCAATCACTAGTAAGCTCATTGTGTTCTATGATGGCCATCATTGAACACCTTCTTTACAATATACCAGCACTGTGCTGCCACCTGCTGGTCTGTATTGGTATATACTAGTAATAGCTATTACTGTACTGTAATTAAAGATCACAGCGAGACGTTATCCTTGAATTCTAAGTGCTTATTTTAGTTTTATTTTATGCAACGACATGCGGCAGTACGTGTGTAAACGTTTTCGGCTGTGTAGCCTTCATCAGACACTACAATCAAAGAAAGTAATGTATAATGTAACATAGTCCATCTGATCAACGTACATAATAACATACTATACCAAGGTCGACATATTACAACTTGGGGTTAATCCAGAAAAAATGGATGAATAAATGAGTTACGCGCTCCCCAGTCCGAAGTTTTTACCTGGGGGCCTTTTACTCATTTCCTCATGCATTTTGTGCAAGATATTGACAATACGATATCAGAATACGGGTAGTCGTATAGAAATATATATTACAATCGCGAATCCTGTTTTCTTATATTGATGTACATGGATTTATAGTTCGAGAGTCCTTTCAATACGTAAGAAGAGCTAAAATTCAAAGTCTTCTCAGCTGGGGAATGCGGCTATGGACGTGGGAGCGAGTGGCTCCCTCTTGTGGACAGCTCAGGGGGCTTAAACATATGTGATCAGCCGTAGTGCTGATAGAGCTGATCGTATACATCTGCCATGGGTTTCTGCTGTTTAAAACCACAGAAACCCGGCGGCTACAGCACCCGCTGCATCTTTAAAGTGGCAACTTGTACGGTGGAAGTCTCCAAGGGGTTAAAGTGCAGAAAAACGTATTCTTGTCTTTCAAATACGACGGGATGTCCCTCAACAGTGGCCCTAACAAACAATCCATATATTGTGACAAGGGTTCAGTGATCAAACCAATGCTAGCAACGAAAGGTCAACCAAGTGGTCGGTCCACATGGAAATTAGGGGAACGGTTTGCCAGCTGTCTCTTTGTCTACACTCTTAGGCAGATTGAATTTGCAGATCGATTAAACCAATTACTGTTACTGGATTAAATTGTTCCACAAGTCCATAATTAGGTCCCTTGAAGACACCGATATACGCCTGCATCTAATTCCAGATGGGTCAGGTTCACAGCATTGAGGCCATTGCTGGTGCCCTGATGCCTTACCACCTATAAGACACCTGCTTCCTTTTGCAGCCAAACCCCCCGGTTCCCCCTCCTGATACGTCTCCTTAAAGGGGAAGTAGTATTATCTCCAGCTCTCTCACTCGCTGTTCAGGAGGCGCCTTAGGCGCTAGTATCGGATTCGCGGTCCAGTATTCATAATTACTTACTCACGAGCGATTCTTACGTTGTTTCCTAATGCTCCAGTTCAATGGTTTTTTCAATCTCAAAGTCACATTTGTCCCTCAGAAATGTATCCTGTTTTCTATCTTTAATTTTGGCTGAAGTAGAAAACAACTTCTTTTCCAATCTTTTCAAAAACACCTGCATTTGATTATCGGCTGATCTGGTGCAATGAGGATTTTAGGAGCCGGTGTGTGAACTCGGGTCTTGATTATTGAGAAGCGGCTTTCTGGAATATCTATTGGATCAGGCTATGGGTAAGGCATCCAATCCCACTCAGAAGAAATTACTAAGAACTACGCTATCGGAAGATCAGATCAGGTTTGTCCCTATGACACCGGCTGACCTGTCACACGTGCTCCTGGCAGCTGAAGACGCCTGCCTTGGTCCCATGTTCATATGTGTCCGGATTGCTGAGAAAAATGATGCTTTAAAGGGGTTATCCGGGTTCAGAGCTAAACTCGAACCTATCCCGATCTTCACTCCTCCGGCCTCCAATGCTCTCCTTTTGTCTGCGCTGAATCGCACAGGGTAAAGGCATTTTTTGTAGATCGGGTGACGTACCAGTCTTTCCATAGGGACTGCTAGGTGGGGGCTTCTGCCTAGCAGTGAGCCCAGTGACATCACCGTCACTAATGGGTAGGCTTTAGCGCTGCACTAGCATGTAAAGCAGCTTGTCAGAGCCAGTGAAATCACAAGTAACACTGCTAGGAGGAAGCCTCTATGTAGTAGTGTTAAAAACATAAACTAACAGCCCTTACCCTGCACGATACAGAGCAGGGCAAGGGAGAGCATCCAATGCTGATATCAGAGGGGCTGGAGGGGTGAAGATGGGGATATCTCTGGCTTCTGCTCTGAACCCGGACAACCCCTTTATTATATAAAAATGAGCCTCTAGGAGCAACGGGGGTGTTGCTGTTACACCTAGAAGCTCTGCTCTCTCTGCAACTGCTGCAGCCTCTCCAGTCTGATTGACAGGGCTGGACGTGATCACATTTTCACTGCCTGGTCCTGTCAAAGTGCAGAGGACGCAGCAGTTCCAGAGAGAACAGCGCCTCTAGGTGTAACAGGAACACCCCCGATGCTCCTAGAGTCTCATAAACTACAGAATCAGGGCAATAAATATTGAGTTTTGTTTGGCTGTTAACCCTTGCTTTGTTACTGGAAAAAAATGGATTAAAATTGAAAATCTGCCAAAAAAAGTGAAATTCTGAAATTTCATCTCCATTTTCCATTAATTCTTGTAGAACACCTAAAGGGTTAACAATGTTTGAGGAGTGTAGTCTCTAAAATGGGGTCATTTTTGGGTGGTTTCTATTATGTAAGCCTCATAAAGTGACTTCAAAACTGGGTTTTGGAAATTTGCTTCTAACCTTCTATGGCATTCACAAAATGATCCAAACATGAAGTAGACATATGGGGAATGTAAAGTAATAACTATTTTTGGAGGTATTACTATCTATTATAAAAGTAAAGAAATTTGGAAATTTGCTAATTTTTCCAAATTTATGTTAAATTTGATATTTTTTTATAAATAAAAATGAATTTTTTATCACTCAATTTTACCACTATCATAAAGTACAATACACGTAATGTAATTTTTACAATACACACTGTATTGGCTTCCAGTAAGGTACTGGATACATAATAATACAGATTTCCGGCACTACACTAGCCCAGAGATAATGTCATTTTGACAATACACACTGTATTCTGATGTAGTTCTATATTGGATACAAATTTGTCCCAAATAAAATGTATTCTCTGCGGGAATACTGTATATATGTTTGTGGCCTAAACGCACACACAGATGTACCCAAAACTAGTTAACTATGGCCAAAATATAAATCACTCTGCTGGAGTAATTAATATACCGGTTGTGGATTGAACGCACACACAGATGTGGCACAAGTTAGGTTAATTTACCCAGAAAAAATAATTTCTCTGATGGTGCAGTGTATATCTCAGTAGCAGGCACACTGTAGTGAATAAGCCCCTTTTTATAATGTCTGCCCAACACACTGCTTTATGATGGTGCAGTGTATATTTCACTACCAGGCACAATGCAGTGAATAAGCCCCTTTTTATAATATCTGCCTAACACACTCCTTAATGATGGTGCAGTGTATATCTCAGTACCAGGCACACTGTAGTGAATAAGCCGCTTTTTATAATGTCTGCCCAACACACTCCTTAATGATGGTGCAGTGTATATCTCAGTACCAGGCACACTGTAGTGAGTAAGCGCCTTTTTATAATGTCTGCCCAACACACTGCTTTATGATGGTGCAGTGTATATCTCACTAGCAGGCACACTGTAGTGAATAAGCCCCTTTTTATAATATGTGCCCAACACACTGCTTTATGATAGTGCAGTCTATATCTCAGTACCAGGCACAATGCAGTGAATAAGCCCCTTTTTATAATATCTGCCCAACACACTGCTTTATGATGGTGCAGTGTATATCTCACTAGCAGGCACACTGTAGTGAATAAGCCCCTTTTTATAATGTCTGCCCAACACACTGCTTTATGATGGTGCAGTGTATATCTCACTAGCAGGCACACTGTAGTGAATAAGCCCCTTTTTATAATATCTGCTCCTCACACTGCTTAATGATGGTGTATTGTAAATGTCACTAATCTGAAATCTTTCACTTTTAGAAGTTAAAAAAGAGATTTTCAAGCCCTGCACTATCTGTCCCTTCCTGGTGACGCATGACCCTGATAGTGCTAAAGCAAACCCCTTTAAAAAAAAAAAAAAAAAAAAAGTGTTGCACTGCTGTCAAACACACACTCTAGTCTTTAAAAGGACTGTTAGGTCTTTCAATAAGGTTTTTGGCGTAAAATCTGTATGTTTTGAGAAAAACGCTATTTGTCCCTGCCTACTGTCTGCTCTCCCTGACGCTGAATGAGCCGAGCGCCGGACCTCAGCTCCTGTATGAAACGGTATCACGTGTTCCGGCCAGCCAATCAGTGTAAGGCTTACAGCTAACATGGCTATGGCCTTACACCTTGGGGGTAATTTCTTACCTGGACCTTGATTCATTGGCTGCTTAGAAGGCGCCAAACGTGCGTGGAGGAGACTCGAGCAATGCAACTAATACACATGGTGCTCGGCCGAGTAAGGCCGAACGCCGAGCATAGTGATGCTTGAGCCGAACCAATACTCGGCCGAGCATGCTCACTCATCACTAATAACTAAATATTAGCGCATGTACGTATCTCTTGTCTATGCGTTCCACCTGGAAGAAAATGGGTGGTGGAATGCATCATGTGACCAGAAATACACAGACCGGCGTCCGCCACCGATTTGTAGGCCGGTCCTGGTGGGTCTTTTTGAGCGTAGCCTAATATAAATAGGGCACAAGCCAATCTAGGAGACATCTGTGGAACGGTTAGCAGGTGCCAAGAAGCCATGTGTGTAAGTAGCTTGGGGTGTTTTTTTTTCTTGCCGTGGTATTTTCAGGTCTGGTATCGGGGGTTAATTTATTTGCATGAATATCAATGTTTTTTTCAGTTGTTTACTCCGATACCAGCCATATTGGTAGTAACATAGTAACATAGTATATAAGACCGAAAAAAGACATCCGTCCATCCAGTTCGGCCTGTTTCCTACAAGTGACCTTTCTAAGCATCTGAAGTGGCCACCAATCGTTGATTTATTTGGACGGTGTATTTATGTAAGTTGCAATATCCTTTTCACGTTATGGGACCACGGTGTTTTGATTAAGGGCTCAGTCTGAGAGTTTTCTCTTTTTTTTATTCCTAGATATCAGCCCTATTTTCCGTTTGATCATTGCGGACGGGATATCGTCCTCAGCCTCGCTTCATGAGATATCATTGAGTGATATTCACACTCTTTGTTGCTCTAACTAACCTTTTCCACAACATTTCGGATAAGTCTCCAATATATCTGTCCATTCACTATTTTTATTTGATGTATCTGTACACTGTGCTGTATTGCTCACCCTTGTTATTGACCCCCTGAAGAACCCGTCAATGGGGGAAACGCGTCGGTGTAGGAGCTCTCTTATGGGACATTGAGACCCAATCTGGATCGCTATCACTCGCTCTGGGCATATGACCTTCATTGGGTCAGTACTTAGGTGAACTTTTTTATATCAAGAGGAGGTAAGGAATCAATAAGGTGCAAAAACAGAACAAGGAAGAGAGGATGGTGTATTGCCCAGGATCCTTTTAGGACCGGATAGGGAACATTAGTCCAGGTACGAGAACAGGGAGTCCCCCACCAGGGGTCGTCCCTGGCCTGAGGCCTAAAATAGGGTCATTGTAGGGGTAGCACATCTGATCCCCTCACCGTTTTGCTTTTTCTTCCTCTGTTATTCATTATGTAAAATTGGTGACGGTATTTACTATCATCTCACTATATTTTGGGGAAATGGTTCTTTTAAGAGTATATGAATAAAGATATTTTATGTTTTAAGGGTTATCTCTATTTTCAGCTGGCAGTTGCAAAGTTAGTAGCAATTACCATACAGCGTGGGAGAAGGTAACGGGGCCACAGTGGGCGAATGGAGCGGCGCCCAGGGATAATAAGTGCAGTGAGATCCCTGGGCGCCGCTCTACATGTCCAGATAGTTATCTTACAATGTTCGGACCCATGAAAGATCCTCTTTAATGTTACCCCCTTCATGGTTCATCTCAAACCAGGTTGCCAACCACCGCGTGTTAAACAATACCCCTTGAGCCATGTCCAAGAGCAGTCAGTAGTCTTAAAGGTGAAGCAATATGAGAAAATGGGGGTCTTAGTAAGGACCAGTTCAACGGCAAACACACCTCTGTTCCCAGTTAAGAAGAAGCCAGTAAAGGGACAACCAGTAACATATAGGATGGATCATGATCTTAGGGAGGTCAATAAGGTCACGGTGCTTCAGACTCCCATTGTGCCAAACCCGCACACATTGTTGTCCCAGGTGCCACTAACTGCCACACATTTCCCTGTGATGGACCTAACAAATGCATTTTCAGTGTTCCCCTACATCCTGATTGTCAATATTTGTTTGCGTTCACATTTAAATGTAATCAATATGCCTGGACCGTTTTACCCCAAGGAGCACAGAATTCGCCTACTATGGACACGCAAGCCCTCCAGACAGTTTTATCTGGTTGGTCAATTCCTGATGATGTTGTGTTACTCCATTATGTGGATGATTTGCTGCTGTGTGCAGAAAACTGGAAAAGCTACAGGGAAGCCACACAGTCATTGTTGATATTTCTTGCAGAAAGTGGTTGTAAAGTTTCTTCGAGACAAGCTGCAATATTGCCGGTCAAGGGTCACATTTCTGGGACATTGTCTCTCAGAGGGTGCAAGATACCTTACCGAAGAGAGGAAACAAGCAGTTAAGATAACCCCTCAGGATGTTTTTGGGTCTGGTCTCATACTGCAGACCCTGGATAAGGCATGCATCCATTCTTATGCAGCCTTTGTAAGATTGCTGGCATCAGACCCCTTTTATCTGACAGAACAGGCAATATTGTCTGCATCGGCATTAGGAATCCCAAACTATGATCAACAGTTTCATCTGTTTTGTTCAGAGCTCCAGGGACACCGCACAGCAGTATTAACCCAGAAACATAGAGATAGGCAGAGACTAGTAGTATACTTCTCTGCCAGACTAGATCCTGTGTCTCGAGGAGCTCCTTCATGTGTAAGAGCTGTGGTGGCTGTCCAGCTCATGGTGGAAAAGGCATCCGAGATAGTTCTTGACTACCCCCTAGTGGTACAAACACCACATGATATCCAGGGTATTCAGGTTCAGCCAAAACACATTTCTATGGCCAGGCAGTTAAGGCTACAATGTTCCCTCCTTATGCCAGAAAATATCACTTTTAGAAGGTAGTAAAAAAGCAAAATCCAGCTCAGTAGAAAATCGAAGAACTCTTTATTGACCGTAAAAACTTCCAAAGTCAAAAAGTACATATCAAAACCATTTACGCGTTTCGGACCAAATACATTTTAGGTCCTTACTCAAGTCCTTAAATTGTAGAGACTTCTTATCTATCCGAAGACCCACCCGCAGACCTCCCCTGGTGGCATGCCAATGTGACTGCAAGGAAGGACAAAACTGTCGGAGTATGGGACTTTGATGGGCAGAAGTGGGCCAGAAAGAAAGTACAAAAGTTTCATTTAGGAGATTTTGATTTTGGAGGTGGAATAGGTAGTGATAACGATGGTGGTCAAAAATGGTGTTTGTACAATGACAGTGTAACTATTGCTTCAGCTGCGTATACTCTCCTCTGTCATGTAACCTATTATACTCTTCCTGATGATCTATTTTGCTCGCGGGGTGGCAGCATATTAGTGGATGCCACCAGGAGGCTCAGGAACCTGGACTCTTGTCCGGTTGACTCCAGCCACATTTCTGCTCTCACATGATAAGCTTAACATAAATGCTGTGCCTAAACATACACTATATAGAAGAGCTGCAGATAACAATCCCAGACCTAATGGAAGACCTCATGTAGCGGAGATGAGTATTCCAAACAAGTTCCTCAGTACTCTGTTTATCTATCCAATGATAATGCCGATGTGGGATAAGTTAGTGGTGGCCACGGACTACCTGGATGACCAACTATGGGATGTGTTAGGGTTTGTAAACCGAACTAATGATATACAATCTCAGTTAATCATAGTTACTAACCAGCATAGTCTAGTTCTGGATTATCTCACTGCCCGGGAGATAGGACCAACCTGCTGTCATCACATAGCTCCACAGGGTAACCTTCAAACAAGGGCAGGTATTGAAAAGATGAAGGAGATGAGAGATAAGTGGCTGACTGAACAGAGTGCGAATAAGGATTCTTGGCGGTTAGATACTTTTTCTTTATTGAACCCAGTGAACTGGTTTAAAAATGTTGGTGGGTGGCTTATGGGCCTAGAACAGGGAATAATACAGATTTAGTTGATTATCGCACTCATTTACATTGTAATCAAGCTCACATTGATGTTCTTGAGCAGAGTGTGTCACAAGAACAGAAGTAGAAGAGACTATCAAAAAATACTAAACTTATTTTTTGCAGACCCATGGAACGTGATTAACGGACAATAATAGGACATGCACTACCATATTGCGAAACAGCCATGAGTATATACGGAAACGGAATGCCCACGGTGTAAATTCCATTTGTTTCTGCGGATCCGTGTACTGAATGGTTCTGCATACGGTCCAGAAAAAAAAATGAAACGCAAAGAAACTATGTTTGTGTGAAAAACATCTGCATGGAGTTTATATGTTCTCCCCGTGTTTTCGTGGGTTTCCTCCGGGTTCTCCGGTTTCCTCCCTCACTCCATAGATAGACTGATAGGGACCTTAGATTGTGAGCCCCATTGAGGACAGCCTGATGCCAATGTCTGTAAAGCGCTGCGGAATATAGTAGCGCTATATAAGTGCATAAAAATAAAAAAAATGAGCCCAAACTCTGTCTTTCCATTTTTTTTGGGGCGCATGTCACTTCTAATCAGCAGGTTATTCAGAGAGACCGATTAGAATGAAGTATAAAGTCTATGGGATAAGGTTCCATCTAGAAAGGAGAATCTAAATGTGAAGGTTTGGCAGTAGAGAAAGTGTCATTATAAAAGCAGATAAAGGAGGGGCTATTGCTGTGATGAATACGTCTATGTACATTGCAGAAGCCTGTAGACAGCTGGCTGATACCCACGTCTATAGGAAACTCCCAGGAGATCCCACCGCTGAATGTAAAAAGGAGATTGATGGTTTTTTGGAAGACAGTAAGGACAAGGGCATTATTGATGCCAAGACTGTAACAGCCCTGAGTAGTTTATATCCCAAGATACCGATCCTTTATCTGCTGCCAAAGGTTCATAAGAAAATGGCTTCTCCTCCTGGACGTCCAATAGTGTCCGGCGCTGACTCGCTGCTGCAGCCTCTGGCGATCTATCTGGACTCTTTTTTGCTACAGATTGTAGGTAGTTTTGACAGATGTCTGAGATACAAATGATTTTTTGGATAGGATCGACGCTAGCAGCGATGTTAGGTACCTGTGCACATTGGACGTCCAGAGTTTATATACAAATATACCGCAGGAGGAGGGACTGGAATGTGTATGTGAGCAGAAAAAGCGCAATGCTAGGTTTAATAACCAGATGATCTGCGTTTTGATGACCTTGTTTAAAGTTATTTTGACAAAAAACGTATTTTCGGTTCGATAGTGATTTTTACTTGCAGCTGCGGGGGACTTCGATGGGGTTTTCCCCGCTCCGAGTTTCGCTAACATATTCATGGAAGCCTTTGAGACACGGCATGTATTCTGTGTGGGTGGCTTCGCTATGTGGACGATGTGTCCTTACTATGGAGGGGGTGAATCTTCCCTTCTACAGTTTGTTACCCGTTTATACGAGTGCCATAAAACCATCAAATGTACACTGAGTTATGATGAAAATGTTATTCATTTATTGGATGCTGAATTACGGCGCGTAGAGGGCGGATGTGAGACCGCGCTATTCACAAAGACCACAGATCGGAATAACCTGCTGCTTCATTCCAGCCACCGCGCCCATCACATCTTTTCTAGTATCCCTAGGAGCCAGTTCACACGGGCCAGAAGGATATCCAGTACAGATAAAGAATATGAGAAAAATCTCTTATTGATGGGTAATAAATTCATACAGAGGGGTTATAATAAGAAAGAGGTGACGGAAATAGGAATAGAGGTTGGTAAAAAAAGACAGGACATCAGACAGGATAAAGAGGGAGAAGCAATAGAAACAATTAGTGTCTGTTTCCAAATATGATCGACATTCTAAACTAATAAAAAAGGTCATTCTGAAATATTGGGAGGCGCTAAGACATGATGAAAAATTTGGAAGATTGTTTGTTGATAGCCCCCTTTTTGTCTCTCTGAAGAACATGCTGATTAGAAGTGACATACGCCCTAAAAAATGGAAAGATGGAGTTTCCTTGGAGGAGGGGGCGTTCTCCCCTGCCGGAGCTGTGGGAATTGTGGTGCTATAATTAACCACTACCCGACCACCTAACGCAGGGATGCGTCCTGCGGGCGGTCGGGTTATTCCTCCTTGACGCGCCGGTGGTTCATCTCGCGAGAGGCGAGATTTCCGATCGCATCGGGAGGAAGTTTTACTACAGCCTGCCAGCGCTGATCATGCACTGGCAGGCTGTAGATGTCATAAAAAAGCCATTTAAATCGCATATCAGACACTGTTTTGTAAACAGCGTCTGATATGCCTGCTGCCTGCTTTGCTTGGGACCACCAGAGGACACAGGCAGCTAAAGAAAGTGCACCAATCACCACACCAACACCCCCCGTCACTGATTAACCCCTCATCACCCCCCCCTGTCACTAATCACCCCCCTGTAAGGCTCATTCAGACGTCCGTATGTGTTTCGCGGATCCGCAAAACACGGACACCGGCAATGTGCTTCCCGCATTTTGCGGATCCGCACATTGCCAGAACTATATAGAAAATGCCTTTTCTTGTCCACAATTGCGGACAAGAATAGGACATGCTCTATCTTTTGCGGAGCTGCGGCCTGATGTTTCGGGGCCGAAACCCGCAAATGCTGATGCAGAGAGCACTCCGCATCACCGCCGGCCCCATTCACAATGAATGGGTCCGCATCTATTCCGCAGAATTGCGGAATAGATGCGGACATTTTTCGGACGTGTGAATGGGGCCTTACTTCACAAGCACTCCTATGTCCTTTCCCCTCTTTTTTTTTTTTTGCACATTTTTTGGCAGAGATTTTTTCATCCACTCTGATTGATGCGAATAAAGAAATCTGTGGCGTTCGGCTCTATGGGCTTGGCGGCACTGTATTAGACATGGAACACAGTACTTCCCACTTGTAAATTAAATCCCATTGAGAGCACTCGCTCATCTAATTTCAGACCTAGATCTTACGTTGTGGGAAGATAAGGGGCTGACAACCTTAGATCAGATTCTGGATGATTCTAGGATCAAAATGTTTAAAACTTTTCACCGCTCCCATCAATTGCCTAATATATGCTTTTATCAATATCTCCAGGTCAGACATCTATTGAACACCATTAAATTGCCCCTGACACGGAATTCAGACTCCTCATCATGTCACATTATGAGCAAAATGTTCAACACCCAGCAACCTATGGGAAAAGGTTTATCTACTGCGTATAGAGCACTAGGCCCAAGTTTAGATGTCAAAACTGCTAATATGACGAAAGGGGAATTGGAGCTAGGATGTGAGTGGTCCATTAAAGATTGGAGGGTGGCATTTCATTGGGCAGTGGCAGGCTCTAATTGTATCAATCATGCGGAACAGAACCGCAAGATTCAACTGAGATGGTACTTGACTCCAGACCGTATTGCTCACACAGATCCGTCATATAGTCCCAGTTGTTGGCGGGGATGTGGAGAAAGAGGTACACCATCTCACATGTGGTGGGGTTGTCCTTCGGTTGCTCCCTTTTGGAAAGAAGTAGGGGATCTTCTGAACAAGATCTCGGGCCTCCCTATTTCCCTAACGGCACCGCTGGCCATCCTTGCGATTGGCATTGATGAGATCCCATATGGATACAGATGGGTAGTGATGGGGATTTTAACAGCAGCACGCAGGTTAATTGCAACCAGTTGGAAACTACCCACTACCCCGAACCTCTCAGAACTAGTTGCTCTCGCCAATGCCTATATGCAACATGAATGCATTTATGCTGCCACTGTAAAAACAGATCAAAGATCGAGGAGAGATGGTCAATGTGGAAAGCTTCCTCGTACTCGCCAACCATACCACAAGCTGCCTTGTAGATGGGGAATGAGTGGGAAATAATTTTTATTTTTTGTTCATCTACCTAAATGAACTGTTTGAAAAGAGAGGAGGAGTCGAGATGGGCGGTTTAAGTCAATCTACCTTAATTATACTAGCTGGTCACAAATGCAATAATTATTCACAGCAATCATTTTTGTTCTTTACGTATTATGTTTTATTAATACAGGCGTTGTTTCGCCAGTGATTTTATGTATGTATTCTATTCAAGTATTAGCCCATGCAACCTTTTCTTTATATCTGTATTACATACTGGGCTCAGTTAATATGATACAATACATTAGCTGTTTATCTCCTGCTTATTGTTTATATCGATAATAAGTCGCAGTGTGACAACTGTGGATAGACACAGATTACACATCACCTTTTCTTCTTAGCAACCTGCTTTTTGGATCCACTTGTACCTTCATTACAATGTATGTATCGCGACAGATATTGATACCCATGTATATTGCATTGTATCAACTGATCTTCATATGATGTATCCACCATTTCTGTCATTGTCTCCGGATTCATTTGGCACCACCTCTCAACCTATCTGATGTCATTGTTATATTAATGGAGATGTCTGTATTTTGACAAAATACTAATAAAAATTATTGAAAGAGAAAAAGAAATCTGTGGCGTTCATTTTTTTTTTTTCAGCGCAGAGGCTGAACGGAAAAAAAAAAAATCTCATTACCCGTATGCTCAATATAAGGAGAATCGCAGAAACTCCTAATGCTGGCCATACGTGTAATGATTGCGGAGACCCTCAAATGCCAGGGCAGTACAAAAACCCCACATGTGACCCCATTTTAGAAAGAAGACACCCCAAGGTATTCCGTGAGGGGTATGGTGAGTTCATGTAAATTTTATTTTTGTCACAAGTTAGTGGAATATGAGACTTTGTAAGAAAAAAAAAAAATAAGTCAATTTCCACTAACTTGTGCCAAAAAAATCTTCTATGAACTCGCCATGCCCTCACGGAATACCTTGGGGTGTCTTCTTTCAAAATGGGGTCACATGTGGGTGTTTGTACTGCCCTGGCATTTTAGGGGTCCTAAAGCGTGAGAATCCAACAGCGTAAAAATGCCCTGTGAAATCCTAAAGGTACTCATTGGTTTTAGGGTCCCTTGCATCTTGGCTGCAAAAAAGTCACTCATGTGGTATCGCCAGTACTCAGGAGAAGTAGGCAATGTGTTTTGGGGTGTATTTTTACATATACCCATGCTGGATGAGAGAAATATCTCTGTAAATGACAACTTTTTAAATTTTTTTATACAAAGTTGACAATTTACAGAGATATTTCTCTTACCCAACATGGGTATATGTAAAAATACACCCCAAAACACATTTCCCTACTTCTTTTGAGTACGCCGATACCACATATGTGCCACTTTTTTGCAGCCTAGGTGCGTAGAGGGGCCCAAAGTCCAACGAGTACCTTTAAGTTTTACAGGGATGCTCATAATTTAGCCCCGCCCAAAATGCGAAAACAGTAAACACACCCCACAAATGACCCCATTTTGGAAAGTAGACACCCCAAGGTATTCACTGAGGGGCATAGTGAGTAGTGTTGAGCAAACAGTTCGAGCATCGTTCGGGTTCGTACCGAATTTTGGGGTGTCCGTGACACGGACCCGAACCCGGACATTTTCAAAAAAGTTCGGGTTCGGGTGCGGTGTTCGTCGATTACTTCCCGCTTTCTGAAGGGCTGCACAGCAGCCAATCGGCTAGTGTTTTACTTCTTGCCCTAAGAGCCCATCACAGCCATGCCTACTAATGGCATGGCTGTGATTGGCCAAGTGCAGCATGTGACCCAGCCTCTATTTAAGCTGGAGTCACATAGCGCCGCACGTCAGTCTGCTCTGATTAGTGTAGGGATAGGATGCAGCTGCTGTGAGGGCGAGATAGGCAGGGATAAAGAAGTGAATGATCTACCTTTCTACACCTGTGCATCAGAACAACTCAGCTGAGCTGTTCACTGAAAGTCACTATTTTGTTGAGACTGGCCAGAGCGATTTTTACTGGCACATGTAACTGGGCTGACCGGCGGTGGCCATTTTGGGACTTGTGGTGCGCTAGCACTTGCTGCCACAGAGTCTAAACCAAAGCTCCAAAGAAGTTAAAAATCTACACCTGTGAATCAGAACAACAGCGATTCAGCTGCTCAATCAAAGTCTATTCTTTTTCTGGCTGGGCAGACCGTTTTCTGGCACATGTTACTGGGCTGATAGGCGGCGGCCATTTTGGGACTTGTGGTGCTACAGCAAAAGCTGCCACAACGTCCATTAATCTAATGTAATAGTCGATTTTTTCATAGATATACTACATCAGGGGTTTGGCTGTGCTTGTGTCACCCATACTAACTGCAAAGATATTTAATATATCAGTGGTGAAACTGAAAGTAACCCACTTGGATAGCAAATCCCATGAATGTGCTGTTCCAGCTAGGCTAGCCAGTGCCACTACAGCCAAGTCCAATACTGTCAGCCAGAAATATATTTTTTTTTATGTGCCAGAAATATAAATTAAAAAAAGCTTTCACCGTAATAATAAAATTATTCTGGTGTTAGACCAGAAGAAGCACTCCTGTTGTAATTAATACTGTAAAAAGGCTTAGGCAATATTTCTCCCAGTGTGGGAAATTTATCTAGCAAAACTAGCATTTTAAAAATTCCGGTGTTCTGAAATACCAGCAGTCCTCTTGTAATTAATACCACAAAAAGGCATTATATCGTCCAGTGTTGTAATTTTGGTGAAAAAAGGCCAATTTAATCAATCTGGTGTTAGTTACACCAGAAACAGTAGGCAGCACGTTTTTACTCCTGTAAAAGGAATTAATACCGGAAAAAGGCATTACATTGTCCAGTGTTGTAATTTTGGTGAAAAAAGGCCAATTTAATCAATCTGGTGTTTGTTAGACCAGAAACAGTAGGCCGCACGTTTTTACTCCTGTAAAAGGAATTATATCTCCCGTGTGGGAATCTATGTACCAAAACTAGCATTTTAAAAATTCTGGTGTCCAATTTGCAGCAGTTTTCTTGTAATTAATACCGGAAAAAGGAATTATATCTTCCAGTGTGGGAATTTTGGGGCTAAAAATAATATATTTTATTGTGGTGCGAGTTGAATCGCAACAATGAGGAAACATTCTATTAAGGGACGAGGACGCGTCGTCGTGGTGTCCGTGGAGCCTCTGTTGCTGGCAGAGGACGTGGCCGCTCAGCCTCAGGCGCACAAAGTAGTGAACCAACTCCCTCAAGTAGCCGGCAGAATTTACAGCGATATTTGGTGGGGCCCAATGCCGTTATGAGGATGGTAAGGCCTGAGCAGGTACAGGCATTAGTCGATTGGGTGGCCGACAGTGCTTCCAGCACGTTCACCACATTGTCTTCCGCCCAGTCTTCTGCAGAAAGCGCACAGGTGGCACCTGAAAACCAAGCCCATCAGTCTGTCACATCACCCCCATGCATATCAGGGAAACTGTCTGAGCCTCAAGTTATGCAGCAGTCTCTTATTCTGTTTGAAGACTCTGCTCCCACGGTTTTCCAGGGGCGTCCACCTATCCCTTCCCCAGCGGTGGAAGACATTCCATGCACTGACGCACAACCACTTATGTATCCAGATGATGAGGACATGGGAATACCACCACAGCAGAGTGACCGAGTGTCTGATGATGACGAAACACAGGTGCCCACTGCCGCGTCTTATTGCAGTGTGCAGACTGAACAGGAGGAGGTGAGGGAGGAAGACTGGGTGGAAGACGATGCAGAGGACGATGAGGTCTTAGACCCCACATGGACTGAAGGTCGTGCCGCTGACTTAAATAGTTCAGAGGAAGAGGCAGTGGTGAGACCGAGACAACAGCGAAGCCAAAGAGGGAGCAGGGGGCAAAAGCAGAACAGCCGCCGCCAAGAGAGTTCGCCTGCTATTGGCCAGCGCCAACAGGGACCGAGCACCCCTAAGGCAGCTTCAAGGAGTTCCCTGGCATGGCACTTCTTCAAACAATGTGCTGACGACAAGACCAGAGTGGTTTGCACGATGTGCCATCAGACCCTGAGGCGAGGCATTAACGTTCTTAACCTGAGCACCACCTGCATGATCAGGCATCTACATGCAAAGCATGAACTGCAGTGGAGTACACACCTTAAAAACAATGAACCCGCTCAGGCTCCCCCTGCTCCCTCTACCGCTGCTGCCTCGGCTTCCGCCTCGAGAGGAATGTTGCCACCTGCCGAGCATCAAACAGAGGATGTGCCACCGACACCACCACCACCACCGCCACTGTCACCTAGCGTCTCCACTATTTCACACAGCAGCGTTCAGCTCTCCATCTCACAAACCTTGGAGAGAAAGCGCAAATTCCCACCTAGTCACCCTCGAGCCCTTGGCCTGAATGACAGCATTTCTAAACTACTGGCCTTTGAAATGCTGTCATTCAGGCTGGTGGACACAGACAGCTTCAAACAGCTGATGGCCATTGCTGTCCCCCAGTATGTGGTTCCCAGCCGCCACTACTTCTCCAAGACAGCCGTGCCTTCCCTGCACATGCAAGTGTCCGATAAAATCAAGTGTGCACTGCGCAACGCCATTTGTGGCAAGGTCCACCTAACCACAGATACGTGGACCAGTAAGCACGGCCAGGGACGCTATATCTCCCTAACTGCACACTGGGTAAATGTAGTGGCGGCTGGGCCCCAGGCAGAGAGTTCTTTGGCGCACGTCCTTCCGCCACCAAGGATCACAGGGCATCATTCTTTGCCTCCTGTAGCCTCCTCCTCCTACTCGGCTTCCTCCTCCTCTGCTTCCACCAGCTCATCCAGTCAGCCACATACCTTCACCACCAACTTCAGCACAGCCCGGGGTAAACGTCAGCAGGCCATTCTGAAACTAATATGTTTGGGGGACAGGCCCCACACCGCGCAGGAGTTGTGGCGGGGTATTGAACAACAGACCGACCAGTGGTTGCTGCCGGTGGGCCTCAAGCCCGGCCTGGTGGTGTGCGATAATGGGCGAAATCTCGTGGCAGCTCTGGGACTAGCCGGTTTGACGCACATCCCTTGCCTGGCGCATGTGCTGAATTTGGTGGTGCAAAAGTTCATTCACAACTACCCAGACATGTCAGAACTGCTGCATAAAGTGAGGGCCGTCTGTGCGCGCTTCCGGCGTTCACATCCTGCCGCTGCTCGTCTGTCTGCGCTACAGCGTAACTTCGGCCTTCCCGCTCACCGCCTAATATGCGACGTGCCCACCCGGTGGAACTCCACCTTGCACATGCTGGAGAGACTGTGCGAGCAGCAGCAGGCCATAGTGGAGTTTCAGCTGCAGCTCGCACTGCGGAACAGCACCACTTCACCACCAATGATTGGGCCTCCATGCGAGACCTGTGTGCCCTGTTGCGCTGTTTCGAGTACGCCACCAACATGGCCAGTGGCGATGCCACTGTTATCAGCGTGACAATACCAATTCTATGTCTCCTAGAGAAAACGCTTAGGGCGATGATGGAAGAGGAGGTGGCCCAGCAGGAGGAGGAGGAGGAGGATGAGGGTTCATTTTTAGCACTTTCAGGCCAGTCTGTTAGAAGTGGCTCAGAGGGAGGTTTTTTGCAACAGCAGAGGACAGGTACAAATGTGGCCAGCCAGGGACCACTACTGGAGGACGAGGAGGATGAGGAGGAGGTGGAGGAGGATGAGGATGAAGAAGGTTCACAGCGGGGTGGCACCCGACACAGCTCAGGCCCATCACTGGTGCGTGGCTGGGGGGATACAGAGGATGATGACGATACGCCTCCCACAGAGGACAACTTGTCCTTACCTCGGTGGAGCCTGGCACACATGAGCGATTACATGCTGCAGTGCCTGCGCAACGACAGCAGAGTTGCCCACATTTTAACGTGCGCGGACTACTGTGTTGCCACCCTGCTGGATCCCCGGTACAAAGACAATGTGCCCACTTTACTTCCTGCACTGGAGCGTGATAGGAAGATGCGCGAGTACAAGCGCACACTGGTAGACGCGCTCCCGAGAGCATTCCCAACTGTCACAGGAGAACAGGTGGAAGCACAAGGCGAAGGCAGAGGAGGAGCTAGAGGTGGCACACGCAGCTGTGTCACAGCCAGCTCCTCTGAGGGCAGGGTTAGCATGGCAGAAACGTGGAAAAGTTTTGTCTCCACGCCACAGCTAACTGCCCCACCACCTGATACGGAACGTGTTAGCAGGAGGCAACATTTCACTAACATGGTTGAACAGTACGTCTGCACACCCCTCCACGTACTGACTGATGGTTCAGCCCCATTCAACTTCTGGGTCTCCAAATTGTCCACGTGGCCAGAATTAGCATGTTATGCCTTGGAGGTGCTGGCCTGCCCGGCGGCCAGCATTTTATCTGAACGTGTATTCAGCACGGCAGGGGGCGTCATTACTGACAAACGCAGCCGCCTGTCCGCAGCCAACGTGGACAAGCTGACGTTCATAAAAATGAACCAGGCATGGATCCCACAAGACCTGACCCTCCCTTGTGCAGAGTAGTCCTTAATAACTGCCTTAAACCATGTTGTCTTGTACTCCTGGCCACTTCTTCATTGAAAAATCAATTTTTGAAATTAAGTAGGATCTTGGGGTGCAACCCAGAGTTGAATGAACCTCCCCTCTGTCTGGGTGCCGGGGCCAAAGTACATGAAAGTGTCCTTCTCCTGTGCTGGGTGATATGAATGTTATACTTGTGCTGTCTGACATGTCTCCTTTGTGTGGGTGCAGGGGGCCAAAGTCACTGAAAGCGGCCTTCTCCTGTGGTGGGTGATCGAAATGCCTGATTCTCTGCTGTGGGACCTCTCTCCTCTTTCTGGGTGCAGGGGTCAAAGAAACAAAAGGTGGCCTTCTCCTGTGGTGGGTGATCGAAGTGCCTGATTCTCTGCTGTGGGACCTCTCTCCTCCGTGTGGCTGCAGGGGTCAAAGTCTCTAAAAGTGCCCTTCTCCTGTGGTGGTTGATGTAAAACTGATGCTTGTGCTATCTGACCTGTCTCCTCTGTGTCGGTGCTAAGGCCTAAGTCACTGAAAGTGGCCTTGTCATGTGCTGGGTGATATAAATGTTATACTTGTGCCATCTGACATGGTTGCCGGGGTCCCATTAAATGATGGCCTACTCCTGTGGTGGGTGATCTAAATGCCTGATTCTCTGCTGTGAAACCTCTCTCCTCCGTCTGGGTGCAGGGGTCAAAGTCTCTAAAAGTGGCCTTTTCCTGTGCTGGATGGTATAAATGTAATGCTTGTGCTATCTGACATGTCTCCTCTGTCTGGGTGCTAAAGCCTAAGTCACTGAAAGTGGCCTTCTCCTGTGGTGGTTGATATGATGCCAGATTCTCTGCTGTGGGACCTCTCTCCTCTGTCTGGGTGCTGGGGTAGAAATAATAGTAAGCGACCTTCTCCATTGGTGGGTGATTTGAAGCCTGATTCTGTGCTATGGGACCTCACTCCAATTAATATTGGTTAATTTTATTTATTTTATGTTAAGTCATCATTTCCCTATCTACATTTGTTTGCAGGGGATTTACCTACATTTTGCTGCCTTTTGCAGCCCTCTAGCCCTTTCCGGGAGTCTTTTACAGCCTTTTTAGTGCCCAAAAGTTCGGGTCCCCATTGACTTCTATGGGGTTCGGGTTCGGGATGAAGTTCGGGTTGAGTTCGGATCACGAACCCGGATATTTTCCGGAAGTTCGGCCGAACCTCTCGAACCCGAACATCCAGGTGTTCGCTCAACTCTACTAGTGAGTCCGTGGGAGATTTAATTTTTTTTGCCAGAAGTTAGCAGAAATGGAAACTTTATTATTATTATTTTTTCCTCAGAAAGTGTCATTTTCCGCTAACTTGTGAAAAAAAATGAAATGATACATGAACTCACCATGCCCCTCCGCGAATACTTTGGGGTGTCTTCTTTCTAAAATGGTGTGATTTGGGGGGTATTTATACTATCCTGGCATTCTAGCTCCTGAAGAAACATGACAGGCGCTCAGAAAGTCAGAGCTGCTTCAAAATGCCGAAATTCACTTTTTTGCACCATAGTTTGTAAACGCTATAGCTTTTACCCAAACCAATAAATATACAATTATTGGATTTTTTTTAATCAAAGACATGTAGAACAATAAATTTAGAGAAAAATGTATATAGAAATGTAGTTTTTTAAAAAAAAAATTTACAACAGAAAGCGAAAAATGTCATTTTTTTGCAAACATTTCGGTCATTTTTTATTAATATCAAAAAAATAAAAAATGTTAGCAACAATTAAATAGCACCAAATGAAAGCTCTATTAGTGAGAAGAAAAGGAGGTAAAATTCATTTGGGTGGTAAGTTGTATGACGGAGCAATAAACGGTGAAAGTAGTGTAGTGCAGAATTGTAAAAAGTGGCCTGGTCATTAAGGGGGTTTAAGCTAGGGGGCTGAGGGGGTTAATAGTGACGCTGTAGTGCACCCCACACAGGGAGACGGGACACATAAGGTCATATACTGCTTGAAATGCCCATGTGGTAAGATCTATGTTGGGCAAACATCTCGGGCTATAAGGATCAGAATCAATGAGCATAAGTCCAGCATTAGGAAGGAACTCAGAAGGGAGAGTAAGATGGATACAGTGGAGGTAAAAAAACAAGGTGACACTACGGTCGCCCGTCAGTTTTATCATCGGGCCCATCAGGTGTCAGATTTCAGGTTCTGGAGGTGGTAAAAAGTAGAGCCCATGAGGAGGAGAACAGTAGGAGATTGTTACAAAGGGAGACCTTTTGGATTGTGAAACTCCAGTCTTTAATACATAAAGGGTTAAATGAAACTTGTAGCTTTAGTGCATTTATATGATCGATCACTTTCATGTGTTAGGGTTATTTATGGCTATGTAATTTGTATAAAACAATATGGTTTGTATATATGTATCAGCTGGTGGTGCTATAAAAATCCCACCTCCCCTCTACCTGCACACATGAGTAAGGGGACGTGTTCTCCGGAAACGTCGCGTGGTGGGGAGGAGGTGTGAACGATGTCTGTCTCAGCGTCCCTCATGATGGACCATTTTATACTGATATGAAGTAAAAAGAAACAAAAGGTTTCTTACCAGTGACTTGTGAGTATGACTTCCGTTGCTCACTGGCATACAAAATTGGGAAAATGAGGTAAAATGAACACAGAAATCTGAAAGTTTGAAAGACTAATTTATTTGTAAAACATTATTCTTACACAGGGTTGATGTTCCTGGAGGGATACACCAAATGGAAAAGGATTTAGGAAAACTAGAGGAATGGTCAAAAATCTGGCAACTAAAATTTAATGTCGATAAGTGCAAGATAATGCACCTGGGGCGTAAAAACCCAAGAGCAGAATATAAAATCAGTGATACAGTACTAACCTCAGTATCTGAGGAAAGGGATTTAGGGGTCATTATATCAGACGACCTAAAGGTGGGCAGACAATGTCATAGAGCAGCAGGTAATGCCAGCAGAATGCTTGGGTGTATAGGGAGAGGCAGTAACAGTAGGGAGGTGCTGGTGCCGCTCTACAGAGCACTAGGGAGACCTCACTGGGAGTATTGTGTGCTGTACTGGAGACCAGATCTGCAGAGGGATATTCAGAGAAGAGCTACTAAACTAGTACATGGATTGCAGGACAAAACTGACCAGGAAAGGTTAAAGGACCTGAACATGTATAGCTTGGAAGTAAGAAGAGACAGAGGGGATATGATAGAAACTGGTAAATACATAAAGGGAATCATCACGGTAAAAGAGGAGAGAATATTTAAAAGAAGAGAAACTGCTACAAGAGGACATAGTTTTAAATTAGAGGGGCAAAGGTTTAAAAGTAATATCAGGAAGAATTACTTTACTGAGAGAGTAGTGGACGCATGGAATAGCCTTCCTGCAGAAGTGGTGGCTACAAATACGGTGAAGGAGTTTAAGCATGCATGGGATAGGCATAAGGCCATCCTTCATATAAGATAGGGCCGGGGGCTAGTCATAGTATTCAGTATATTGGGCATAAGGCCATCCTTCATATAAGATAGGGCCGGGGGCTATTCATAGTATTCAGTATATTGGGCATAAGGCCGTCCTTCATATAAGATAGGGCCGGGGGCTATCCATAGTATTCAGCATATTGGGCATAAGGCCATCCTTCATATAAGATAGTGCCGGGGCTAGTCATAGTATTCAGTATATTGGGCATAAGGCCATCCTTCATATAAGATAGGGCCGGGGGCTACTCATAGTATTCAGTATATTGGGCATAAGGCCATCCTTCATATAAGATAGGGCCGGGGGCTACTCATAGTATTCAGTATATTGGGCATAAGGCCATCCTTCATATAAGATAGGGCCGGGGGCTAGTCATAGTATTCAGTATATTGGGCATAAGGCCATCCTTCATATAGGATAGGGCCGGGGGCTAGTCATAGTATTCAGTATATTGGGCATAAGGCCATCCCTCATATAAGATAGGGCCGGGGGCTATTCACAGTATTCAGTATATTGGGCATAAAGGCCATCCTTCATATAAGATAGGGCCGGGGGCTATTCATAGGATTCAGTATATTGGGCAGACTAGATGGGCCAAATGGTTCTTATCTGCCGACACATTCTATGTTTCTAACATCAACATGTCTTCTCTCCTGTGTGGATTCTGTTATGTCGATCAAGACTACATTTCTTGGTAAAGCATTTCCCGCATTCTGAACATGAATATGGTTTCTCTCCTGTGTGACTTCTTTGATGTGTAGTAAGACATCCTTTTTCTGAGAAACATTTCTCACATTCTGAACATGAATATGGCTTATCTCCTGTGTGAATTCTCTGATGGGCAACTAGACATGATTTATTTGTAAAACATTTACCACACTCTGAACATGAATATGGCTTCTCTCCTATGTGAATTCTTTTATGTTGATCAAGGCTTGATTTCTGGTTAAAACATTTCCCACATTCTGAACATGAATATGGCTTCTCTCCTGTGTGAATTCTCTGATGTACAACCAGATGTGCTTTATCTGTAAAACATTTACCACACTCTGAACATGAATATGGCTTCTCTCCTGTGTGAATTTTTTATGTTGATTAAGGCTTGATTTCTGGTTAAAACATTTCCCACATTCTGAACATGAATATGGCTTCTCTCCTGTGTGGATTCTCTTATGTTGCTCAAGGTTTGATTTCTGGGTAAAGCATTTTCCACATTCTGAACATGAAAATGATTTTTCTCCTGTGTGAATTCTCTCATGTATAGTAAGACTTCGTTTTTCTGTGAAACATTTCCCACATTCCGAACATGAATACGGCTTCTCTCCTGTGTGAATTCTCTGGTGTGCATCCAGATGTGATTTTTCTGTAAAAAATTTATCACACTCTGAACATGAATATGGCTTCTCTCCTATATGAATTATCTTATGTTTAGTAAGATTTGATTTCCTGATATAGCATTTCCCACATTCTGAGCATAAAAATGGTTTCTCTCCTGTGTGAATTCTCAGATGTATAGCAAGACATTTTTTCTCTGTGAAACATTTTTCACATTCTGAACATGAATATGGCTTTTCTCCTGTGTGAATTCTTTTATGTTGTTCAAGACTTGATTTACTGGTAACACATTTCCCACATTCTGAACATGAATACGGCTTCTCTCCTGTGTGAATTCTCTCATGTTTTAAAAGCAATGATTTATATGGAAAATATTTCCCACATTCTGAACATGAATATGGCTCCTCTCCTGTGTGACAACTTCTTTGTACAGAAAGCTCTGACTTATATCTGAACTCTTTTCCACGTTCCTCGCAATTAGACCTTATACCCCGTTTCTGCCTTATATTTGGAGTAATAATCTGTGATTGGTCAGGAGAAGATTCCTCATGTTCAGGATGATTATATGATAGATTTGGACTTGGGTTAATAATCTGTGATTGGTCATTAGACAGTTCCTCCTTCTTGGGGGAATTATTTGATGGCTCTGCACTGTGAGGTCCTGGATGTACATTACAGGTAATGAGGTTTTCTCCTGAAGAGCGCTGCCTGGTATCTTCATCTTCCTTATAATCTAGAGATAACATGATGTTTCCTTCAGGCTTCTCACAGGGATTTTCTGTTAGGATTAAGAATAGATTTTAGGATTTTTTGGTAAAACAATTGGATAAATGTATCACATATAACAGACATATCCATCTATGTTACGTGCACATGTATCTACGATGCTGTGAGCTGATGTCCGCTGAACCTGTGGTCGGGACACGTGTATAATACAGATGGATAATATGTCCGTAATAAGCTCATGTGAATCGGGCCCTAGGGTGGAGGGACACATACAATATAAAATACATTATTTGTGCCATAGTCAGAAGTGGATCCATCAGGAATGTGAGGAATACACCCTTCCCTTTCTCTGCTATGTATTTGCTGACTCTTGAACGTCTCCTGAGTTCCTGCAGTTTGCATATTGAGGATCAGATTTAGTCTATATCAATGGAGCGAATGTGCGCAAGAAAACTGTGACAGGAGGAAGGATGTTCCTTTTTTTCTTGCTACAGCGTGCGGATAAATCATCTACTAGATGATCGATGCAGCCCGGAGTACGACACAGAATACGTTCCGAAGTCAAGGTGGAAAAAAAGCTAATCAGACCATAAGCGAACATGTTTCAGTGACGTCCCAGATTCTGGTCTGCACTCAGTGATCCCCCCCCCCAAAAAAAAAAAATGGGACATTAACCCTTTAATATTTGGGCAATTTTCCATTTTTTAATTTGTGTTTTTTACTCCCAGCCATCCCAATGCCATAACTCCTTTTTTTCCCATTCAGGGACGGACTGAGCGGTCGGGCACTTCGGACGTGGTCCGAGGGCCCGGCCAGAAAGGGGGCCCGGCGGCCACCGCCCGTACATGAATTATTTCACCCATCCGATATCCACTCTGAGGGAGGCTCAGGCAGGCTATGGGGCCGGAGCTGGTTACATGGGAGGAGGGGCCCGGCGGCTGGAGCAACATGTGGGAGGAGGGGCCCGGGCCATGGCATCCTGTGCGGTGAGGAGGCGCGCCGTCGTCATGTACTGACGTCGATGTGCAATGCCTCCACAGACCGCTGACGAAGCTGCACAGCCGCCGAGGAAGAAACAAGAATGGATCATCGCATGGTATTTTGCATGCATGGAAGGTAGACCCCCATCAGTGTGCCCATGCTGGGAGAACTACTACATGGGGACAGTGTGTGTGTGTGGGGTTTGTGTGTGTGTGTGGGGGGATTAATACTGTGGGGGCAGTCTGGGAGATGATTAATACTGTGGGGGCAATGTGGGAGACAATTAATACTGTGGGGACAATTAATACTGTGGGGGCAATGTGGGGGACAATTAATACTGTGGGGGCAGTGGGGGGACAATTAATACTGTGGGGGCAATGTGGGGACAATTAATACTGTGGGGGCAATGTGGGGGACAATTAATACTGTGGGGGCAGTGGGGGGACAATTAATACAGTGGGGGCAATGTGGGGACAATTAATACTGTGGGGGCAATGTGGGGACAATTAATACTGTGGGGCAGTGGGGGACAATTAATACTGTGGGGGGCAATGTGGGGGACAATTAATACTGTGGGGGGCAATGTGGGGGACAATTAATACTGTAGGGGCAGTGGGGGGGACAATTAATACTGTAGGGGCAGTGGGGGGGATGTCGCTATTGGGTAGGAACTATAGGGGCATTTCTATTACAAGGACGTATTAGGGGACATTATTTTTCAGGGACACTATACAGGTATTATTACCTGCAGCACAATATAGGAAGTTATTATTACTGGGGGCACTCTAGGGGACAATATAATTGATGCAGACATCATAGGGACATTGGGGGTCATTTATAAAACTGGTGTAAAGTAGAACTGACTTAGTTGCAACCAGATTCCACTTTTAATTTTAGACCGCTACTTTTGAGAATGAAAGGTGGAATCTGATTGGTTGATAAGCCGGTTGCACTATACACCAGTTTGATAAATGACCCCAATTATGAGAAATCTAACGTGTCTTAATAACAAACTCCGTAGAGACGAGATGCAGCAGAAAGAATTAGTCATGGCGGTCTGGGTCAAACTGAGTAGAAGAGGAAAGAGAAGATCTACATGACAGGAGATGTCCCTGGATGTAAGAGGTATGTGGTGCTGTATTCTCCTATATGTAGAGCTGGCTCACTACTGTGATCTGTGGCTCATCTTCTCCTCCAAGTGTTTTTTTATTATAAGGCTACTATCACGCTAGCGTTAAAGTTTTCCGGTATTGAGTTCTGTCATAGGGGCTCAATACTGGAAATAAAACGCTTCTGTTTTTTCGCCATTCATTGTCAATGGGGACAAAACCGAACTGAACAGAAGGGATTGCTCCAAAATGCATTCCGTTCCGTTTAGTTGCATTCCCAGACCAGAGAGCAAACCGCAACATGCTGTATTTTGGTTTCTGTCCTGGGATGCAGAGCAAGACGGATCTGACACAATACAAAATGGTTCCGTCCCTCATTGACTTTCAATGGAATTAATGACTGATCCGTCTTGACTATGTTACATATAACACTATCCATTCATAATGTTGTATTATCAGTAACGGAAGTGTTTTTGCTGAACCCTGCCAGATCCAGCAAAAACGCTGGTGTGAAAGTAGCCTAATTTATGTATTTTAAATTTGGCAGCTAAAAATTTAATTTGGCTCCTGAATATTTTTGCAGTCCTATGTAACACTACAGATAACATAAGGTAAAAGGCTTCTCTGTGATTTACATATTGATATAGGTGATGTGGGCGGTGCGATATGTGGGTGTGGCTTGAGAGTGGGCAGTGTGATATGTGGGTGTGGCTTGAGGGTGGGCGGAGACAAAAGGGCCCCATAATCTCCTATTGCCCGGGGGCCCCATGAGTTGTCAGTCCGCCCCTGCCCGTATGCAAGCTTGTTTGTTGCTGGACAAGTTGTACTTTGTAATGGCACCATTTACGGTTACATACAATGTAGTAGGAAGCGGGGCGGGGGATTCCAAATTATAACCAAAGTTTTATGGGTTTTGTTTCATAGCATTTCCTATGAGGTAAAACTGACCTGTTACTTCCATTCGCCATATCAAATGTGTATAGTTTTTCTTGTGTTTTAATACTGGGGAAAAAAATGAAAAATTTGGGAACATTTTTTTTTTTCTTTGCATCAGCATATTCTTACCCTTATTTATGATTCATTTATAATAAAATGACTATGTGCACGGAGCTGTGCGAGGGCTCATGCTGGGGCTTGTATGCATTGGAGTCCAGTAGAATTACACGGTGCTCCTATGGTTCTGACTGGTACCTCGGATCTGAAGCCGAGTTCGGGTCCAAGTTTTAAAGTCGTTTTCCACTTCAAATGCCGCAGTTATTCCATGAACTCTGCCGAGACTTCTCCTCATCGGAGGCCGGACATTTTACTGCTGTAAGGAGACGGATCGCCGTACAGCATTAATCCGAGGTTTTGAAGGAAGCGACTTCGGTTCTAGGATCCGCAGCTCGCTCCGCTCATCACCATTAGTAATAGCGGGATGTTATCCGTCATTCCATCCTTCTGGAGATCTAGTTTTCAGTACGCCTCTCGTTCACTCATCTTCTTTTCTGAATCCGCCCCCCCCCCCCATCGTTTAACGTTTTCAGTTCCCATACATCTAAACCCTCTGTGTTGTCCTTGTGATGTTGTATGAAATGTTTGGAGGTCGAGGAAGGGTTAACTGCATTTTTTCTGGTGACAAATGCTTCCGGTTCCTCTCTTTCAGGGCTCATGCACACGACCATTGGAATTTTTGTGGGCCACAAATTGCGGATTGGCAGAACATGGATACTGACATATGTGTTCCGCATTTCGCAGAACCAAAGGTCCTGCCCTCTATAGAATGGTCCTATCCTTGTCCGTAATGCGGAGAATAGGACATGTTCTGTTTTTTTGGGAACGGACATACGGATGTGGATACACATGGTGTGCTGTCCGCATTTTTTACAGCCCCACTGAAGTGAATGGGTCCACATCCGACCCACAAAAAATGCTAATCAGATGCGGACCAAAAATATGTTTATCTGCAAGAGCCCTTTAAAGGGCAGGTTGTGCAGCTTACGTACTGGACCTTGCATAAAGCGCAAGTTGTGCTCGGCTCTATCAGAAGGTACCTAACCTAACTCACCCCAACTATGTTTAGTAGTAGAGTTATGCCACAACTGCCGGAGTAGGACCGCCTAAAAGTGCTAAAAATAAACAGACCATAGACTCAGCAAAATATTTATATGAACATGTCGTTACGACACCAAGGTCTAAAAAGCGAGAGACATTTCATGATGAGGGTCTGGAATGTACCGTACATAGCAAGATGATTTCCATCTACCTAGTCTCTGGATATTATAACCTGGAAATTTGTTTCTAGAGGCAGCTGACGCTGCTCCAATTCTGAAGGAGTGGCCCATGATGGACATGGGATCAACCCTCATATTTACCAATAGTAGTCGGATATACTTCATGAATGTCTTGTACTCAGGGGTGCAGCATTTAAAGCGAACAGTTAGTGGAAGCAGCCTACACGTACTCCAACCATTCGCAAAGAGCCCTGACCGGACACCAACTGTTTCTGGTGGGAAAATACTTCACTTCCACCAGTTCCCCAGGCTGAGCTGTTTTCGAAGAACTTAAAGTTAAGACATAACACGTTAGACCACACAAGTTGTCCTTTACGCAAAAAGTGATTAATATATACGTCGCACTAGAATCCAGAAGTGGGATATTGGGTGCAAACTAACAGGTAGAATCACTCAATCTACCAAGGGAAAATAATATGAGGATAATAGAGTTAGATGCACTCGCCACATATGGACCAGATCTGATATAAAAATGACAATTTATTGTATCGATAAAAAACACATATTATAGTCAAATGGAAGTATATGACAAATGGTACTGGGATCACAAAAAACTCATCAATTAAACAGCCGCAAATGTCCACTTGAAAATTGGTAATGGTAGGTGTTACACTCACAGAGGTAATTAGCAATGTACGATGGCGTAGGAGGAAATAACGCAATAAAATCGCATTGGAGTCGCACTAAATAGGAGAGTAATAAATGTCCACTTTACAGAAGAGTATGTGTCTTCCTTGATATCGTCACTAGAAGGTTAGTGGTTGATACAGCATTCCAAATCTAGTTGGATTTAAAGTCACAAAGAGCGGCGTCCCACTCTGTTGTAATTACAACGGCGTCCCGCTGATGTAATAAGTTGCGATCGCTAAAAGGTGATGAATAAACAATCGGAACAAGCTTACCAGAGGCCCGTCGTGTCTGATACCGCTCCCTACTGTATGCGATGGTTGCGAGTGAAGTAGTTGGTTTGTCTAATCACTTTCCATCCAGTCTCGGGAGAGTCCGTGTATGTATGGCGTTCAGCCACGTTAGTAACTGAGTACACCGTGGATCTACCGGCGGGAAGGAGTCAGATCCATTAAATCAAGGCTGCTTTCTCCCGCGGTTATTTTCTCCACGACAGCTTATGGGTCTTCTGGATTATTACGATAAATGTCCAGTATCTTGTATTAAGGGAACATCCGACCAGACGCGTTTTGGGGTTTTAGACAGTTATTACCCCTTCCTCAGTGGTTGATTTCCCCGTCCATACTACTCCTTTTATAGGGTTTTGAATCCACTCAAAAAGTGGACTGGATCCTCTTGGTGAATGTAGAAATTCCATAACTCTTTGTAACACTTTATTCCTCCAAGGACAAAAGGGTATTAGTCCTCATAGTAGACTGGTAGAATTAGTCTCATCTTGACGTTTGCACATACAAAAGACTTTTTACATAAAAATCCTTTCTATATAAAAGTTAACTTTTCTACCATAAAGCAATCTCTAAATTGTGAAATATTACATACAGTTATAGTAAATCTAGTGCTCAGTCTTATATCAAAAAACGCATAATGTATTAATGCGGTTTTAGTGCTGAGTTTTGATGCGGTTTTCTCTAAAATATCAAAAACATGCAATCATTATAATAAAACACAAAACTTAAATAAATATAGTATGTTAAAGGTGAATAATTAAAAAGTCCTACATAAATACCAAATACTTTAAAAGGAGATTTTCTTTCTTCTGAGAATATAAGAATTACATAAACCAATTGCTAGAAGTATGAGTGGATGAGAGCCTCTCCGAAAAGAGAAACCACACCTGAAAAACAGATATGTGGTTATCTGTCGCCGGGGAGGGTCCCACCCCATTCATAAAAATCCAAAAGTTCAAATTCTGCATTAAGTCCGGCCGGTTGTATAGTATTGAACTCAAAAATCCTTTAGTTTCAAGTCTAGACATTCTGCCTATATGATGGCCACCTCTTGGATCTCTCTGAACTTTATCTATTGCAGCAAATCTCATACAGGTAGGGTCTTGTTTGTGGAATATTTTAAAGTGTTTAGATAAGAATGCAACTCAAATCCCTTTTAATATTCGCTACATGTTCTGAGATCCTTTTTCAACAATCTTTTAGTCCTGCCCACGTATTGTTTCCCACAAGGGCATATTATAACATAAATGACATCTTCGGAGTTGCAGGTCAGGAAATCTTTAATTGTATGTTTGTGTTTGCTTGCAAATGATATAAGTTCCGAGGTTTTTAGGAAAAGATGTTATCTTGCAATTGTTACACTGGCCACATCTATAAAAGCTATGTAATCCTACCCATTCCTGAATTGTCGCTTTTCTTTGGGCTTGTGTTTTTATTGTTGGTGCTATTTTAATTCCCAAGTTAGGGGCTTTAGTAAATATAATTTTAGGGTCTGATGGTAATAAAGGGGCCAGTATCCTATCCCTTTTCAATAGGTCCCAATGTTTTTTCAAAATGATTCGGATTTTCTTATGGTCATCACTATATGGCAAAATAATTCTAAGGTCCTCTAATTCTTTGTCTCCTTTCTTAGATTTCTCCAAGAAATAAAGACTCCTATCTTGATTTCTAATCTTAGTAATTGCGGTTTCAATAATATTATCCGGATATTCCTTCTCCAAAAATTGCTTTTTAAGTTCCTGTGCTTCACTCTCAAATGTAGTTTCTGATGTACAATTCCGCTTAATTCTGCGAAATTGACCCTGTGGAATATTAATTAACCAGTTTGGTAAATGGCAACTATTAAAAAGAATATAACTGTTTCTAGCTGTTGGTTTGGTAAAAGTACTACATTCTAGAGAATTTCCTTTGGTTGTGATACATAAATCTAGAAATTCTAAAGAGTTTTGGCTAATATTGCCTACAAATTTAAGATTTTTATTATTGAGACCCCAAAGGAAATTCTCTAGAATGTAGTACTTTTACCAAACCAACAGCTAGAAACAGTTATATTCTTTTTAATAGTTGCCATTTACCAAACTGGTTAATTAATATTCCACAGGGTCAATTTCGCAGAATTAAGCGGAATTGTACATCAGAAACTACATTTGAGAGTGAAGCACAGGAACTCAAAAAGCAATTTTTGGAGAAGGAATATCCGGATAATATTATTGAAACCGCAATTACTAAGATTAGAAATCAAGATAGGAGTCTTTATTTCTTGGAGAAATCTTGGAGAAATCTAAGAAAGGAGACAAAGAATTAGAGGACCTTAGAATTATTTTGCCATATAGTGATGACCATAAGAAAATCCGAATCATTTTGAAAAAACATTGGGACCTATTGAAAAAGGATAGGATACTGGCCCCTTTATTACCATCAGACCCTAAAATTATATTTACTAAAGCCCCTAACTTGGGAATTAAAATAGCACCAACAATAAAAACACAAGCCCAAAGAAAAACGACAATTCAGGAATGGGTAGGATTACATGGCTTTTATAGATGTGGCCAGTGTAACAATTGCAAGATAACATCTTTTCCTAAAAAAAACCTCGGAACTTATATCATTTGCAAGCAAACACAAACATACAATTAAAGATTTCCTGACCTGCAACTCCGAAGATGTCATTTATGTTATAATATGCCCTTGTGGGAAACAATACGTGGGCAGGACTAAAAGATTGTTGAAAAAAAGGATCTCAGAACATGTAGCGAATATTAAAAAGGGATTTGAGTTGCATTCCTTATCTAAACACTTTAAAATATTCCACAAACAAGACCCTACCTGTATGAGATTTGCTGCAATAGATAAAGTTCAGAGAGATCCAAGAGGTGGCCATCATATAGGCAGAATGTCTAGACTTGAAACTAAAAGGATTTTTGAGTTCAATACTATACAACCGGCCGGACTTAATGCAGAATTTGAACTTTTTGGATTTTTATGAATGGGGTGGGACCCGGTGGGACCCTCCCCACCCTCCCCACCCTCCCCGACGACAGATAACCACATATCTGTTTTTCAGGTGTGGTTTCTCTTTTCGGAGAGGCTCTCATCCACTCATACTTCTAGCAATTGGTTTATGTAATTCTTATATTCTCAGAAGAAAGAAAAATCTCCTTTTTAAAGTATTTGGTATTTATGTAGGACTTTTTAATTATTCACCTTTAACATACTATATTTATTTAAGTTTTGTGTTTTACTATAATGATTGCATGTTTTTTGATATTTTAGAGAAAAACCGCATCAAAACCGCACCAAAACCGCATTAATACATTATGCGTTTTTTTGATATAAGACTGAGCACTAGATGTACTATAACTGTATGTAATATTTCACAATTTAGAGATTGCTTTATGGTAGAAAAGTTAACTTTTATATAGAAAGGATTTTTTATGTAAAAAGTCTTTTGTATGTGCAAACGTCAAGATGGGACTAATTCTACCAGTCTACTATGAGGACTAATACCCTTTTGTCCTTGGAGGAATAAAGTGTTACAAAGAGTTATGGAATTTCTACATTCACCAAGAGGATCCAGTCCACTTTTTTGAGTGGATTCAAAAACCCTATAAAAAGGAGTAGTATGGACGGGGAAATCAACCACTGAGGAAGGGGTAATAACTGTCTAAAACCCCGAAACGCGTCTGGTCGGATGTTCCCCTTAATACAAGATACGGACATTTATCGTAATAATCCAGAAGACCCATAAGCTGTCGTGAGAAAATAACCGCGGGAGAAAGCAGCCTTGATTTAATGGATCTGACTCCTTCCCGCCGGTAGATCCACGTGTGTACTCAGTTACTAACGTGGCTGAACGCCATACATACACGGACTCTCCCGAGACTGGATGGAAAGTGATTAGACAAACCAACTACTTCACTCGCAACCATCGCATACAGTAGGGAGCGGTATTAGACACGACGGGCCTCTGGTAAGCTTGTTCCGATTGTTTATTCATCACCTTTTTAGCGATCGCAACTTATTACATCAGCGGGACGCCGTTGTAATTACAACAGAGTGGGACGCCGCTCTTTTGTGACTTTAAATCCAACTAGATTTGGAATGCTGTATCAACCACTAACCTTCTAGTGACGATATCAAGGAAGACACATACTCTTCTGTAAAGTGGACATTTATTACTCTCCTATTTAGTGCGACTCCAATGCGATTTTATTGCGTTATTTCCTCCTACGCCATCGTACATTGCTAATTACCTCTGTGAGTGTAACACCTACCATTACCAATTTTCAAGTGGACATTTGCGGCTGTTTAATTGATGAGTTTTTTGTGATCCCAGTACCATTTGTCATATACTTCCATTTGACTATAATATGTGTTTTTTATCGATACAATAAATTGTCATTTTTATATCAGATCTGGTCCATATGTGGCGAGTGCATCTAACTCTATTATCCTCACTTTACGCAAAAATGCTTTAGATGAAACGGTACTGGTAAACTCGCTAAGCCAAAAAACTTAAGTACATGGCCGTTTTAATCAACAGGCTAGTGCTATGGCCAAAGGGCTTTCCCTGCAGCATGTCGGACAAAGATCTGAACATCCGTCCGAAAAACGGCTTTCGAATCGGATAGCTTTTAGCTGTCACCTTCTGAATGCCCTTCAACAAGTCCTTCACAGGATGTGCTGAAAACAGAGATGGCTGATCGGGGTGTAGGACATAGGAATGATGCTGTAGTTTCAGCAGCCTGGAAATAAAGGTCACCGGAGGAATAATTCGCATGGCAAAATTTAACATGCCCAGAAGGGACTGGAGGTTTGCCCTCGTGGTGACCCTAACATGTGCCAACCTATGAACCACCATTCTGATTCTGATTCTGCATAATTTGTCTTGAGGAAGACTGGCCTGCATCTTTACCGTGTCCAGCTGTAGCCCCAAGAAGGTAATATCAGTACTAGGGCCTTCCACCTTATGCAGTGCCACTGGTACGTTAAGATCTTTGAATACAGTATGTAATATGTGCAGATCCCGGGGGGCTTGCGACGGGAGTTTGATTAACAAAAAGTCGTCCAAATAATGAATGACAAGGTTAGCGTGAAATCTATCAGTCAAAACCCAGTGTAGCACTTTCACAAATTGGTCAAACAACCACGGACTGGATTTTGACCCGAAGGTCAACTTATTAGCAAAATAGTACCGGCCTTCCCACCTGATACCGTGCCACTGCCATAACTCTGGCTGTAAGGGAAGTAATTTAAAGGTGTCTGTTATGTCTGCTTTCGACAACCACGTGCCTTTACCTAAGAGAAGTATTACCTGGATGGCCTTGTCAATGGAAGCGTACTTCATAGAGACCTCCTCTGATGGTATTACGGAGTTCAGACTAGGGACGGGTAAGTAATGTGGTGCCGACAAATCATAAATTTAAATTTGTTTTATGGAGAATTTCCTGGTTACCACCTCCAACAGTCGAAAGGGGGGCTGGCTAAACGCACCTATTAAATAACCCTTCTCCAACCGAAATAAACTAAATGCAAGGACAAATTCTGCCACACTCAGCTTCTTCTTTAAGCAACAACGCTAAATTAAGGTCCTTACCCTCAAGGATGTCCTAGCGAATGTTGGCTGGGATGAAATGTGATGGTGCAATAGAGGGAAGATTAACTAAACCAGCGGCCATACTGGATTGCGATGTTGAGGCCCCTGAAGGATCCTGTATCGCCAAACCAGCTGCCACCCCCCAACTTTCCACCGTCTCCGGCCTGGCTGCCCGCAATGGACATGGCCATAGAATTAATGACTGCAAGCAACTGAGTCAAGGAAGTCTGTATTGTGTCCGTGGACACTACATCCTGACCAGGACCCGCTGACTCTGAAGAGAGCAGGTGGTAAAGTTCCGCTTTCCTAGCTGTTGCTGGGAAAGGAATTCCTCTCTTCAGTAATTTCGCCATGAGCTTAGGGATGGTCCAGGATCTTATTGAATGGAATGGTGTCCCGTACAGACTGTTGATCCATGCTTCCATGCAATGACTATATGCCCACGATGTCCGCGAGACATCGTGTAACTAAAACAAGACAAATGACAATAAAAGTCAGCCGAAACAGCCCTCTAGTATTGACACCTGTAACCGACCCAAGCCACCTAGTGCCAATGACGTGACAAGCAGCTGAACCGAGGCTGCAAATGCGATGTGACTGTTCTAGAAACACGTCTGTATGCTCCGACAATTGCTAGTGACCGAACTGACGCAACCATGCCTATGACTGTGCCTGTAGTCATGACAGACTTCGTAACCTCGCGCCTGTAGTCATGACAGACTTGTAGTAACGTGCCTGTAGTCGTGACAGGACTTAAGCATCATGCCTGTAGTCATGACAGACTTCATAACCTTACATCTGTAGTCGTGACAGGACTTAAGCATTGTGTCTGTAGTCGTGACAGACTTCATAATGCCTTGCCTATGGGGGTGAAAGATATTGACCACCTGACCCATCCGGACCATACCTACCCTCTGCTCAGCCGTATGCGAGACACGCCATGGACCTAACCGAATTACGGACAAAAAAGGTATTACTATAAAAAGCCGCAATCAATTGTATAAAGAAATTGTAAAAGCCCGGGCCCCGATGGCTTCTCGGCCATTTATTACAAAAAGTTTCAGGATATCCTTGCACGTCACCTAGTGGCCTATTATGTAAGAATCTCTGATGCCTGCCCATTCAGAAACAAGTCTTTTTTTAGCACACACAACGCTTATACCAAAGGAAGGAAAAGATGAATTGGATTGTACTAATTACAGACCAATATCATTACTAAACAACGATATTAAGATATACGCAAAGGTGTTAGCTAACAGACTGCAAAGTCTAATGACTACACTGATGACCAAGTAGGCTTTGTTCCTGGGCGGGAGGCTAAGGATAATATGGTTAAAATTCTACACATAATTCAGCTTGCTAAAATCAAGAAGATCCTGATGGCCTTTTTGGCGTCTGACGCTGAAAAGGCTTTCGATAGATTGAATTGGCAATTCTTAAAGGCAGTGTTATGTATGTATGACTTTCCCCCCGATATTTGTAGACAAGATCATGGCATTATACTCCACACCATCAGCTTATATCAGAGTAAATGGACTCTTATCAAATCCATTTAAAATTCACAATGGCACACGACAAGGATGCCCTTACTTTTTGTACTATGCCTAGAGCCATTTCTCACGAAAATTAGGAACAACCCTGATATAGAAGGCATTAAAACAAATCATAAAGTACATAAAATAGCAGCTTTCGCCGATGACATGTTGTTTGCCATTACCAACCCCAAAAGATCCCTATCCAATCTGATCCTACCCAAAATTCAAGATGGTGTCCAACTTTAAAATAAATCTTAATAAATCTGAACTATATAATGTGACTTTAAGTACACAAATTTGGGAAGATATTAAGCAAATCACCCCAATCAAAATAGCAAACAAGTCCTTCAAATACCTCGGGATCAATGTATGTAAAAAAAAAAATAATCGACAGACCTTTACAATATTAATATTATACCATTGCTAAAGGAGATTAGTAAATTGCTTGAGGATTGGAATTCCCTCTGGATTTCAATCTTTGGCAGGATAAATCTAATTAAAATGATTATCCTCCCTAAAATTTTATACCTATTCCAAACATTACCAATAGAAATACCCCCGACTTTCTTTAGACAAATAAAACAATACATACTAAAATTTATATGGCAAAATAAGCAAAGCAGAATTCATTACAAAACCCTAACAGGGAAAAATGGCGGTACTGGCCTACCTGACTTGGAAAACTACTACAAGGCTTCCATACTTGCCAGGATCATAGAATGGAGCAAAATAATATCCGAAAAAAATTGGATTGATGTAGAGCAGGAATGCACTGACATTAACTTTTACTCACTACTGTGGAAAACGTCTAATTACGCTAAAAATAAAAATAAAAACGTGCTTACGAGATTAATGCTAAGAAAATGGCATAACATAAACAGATCACATAACCTGGTACCAAGTGGCGACCTAAGTTTACCAGTAGCTAGTCTCATCCCACATACTTGGACAAAAATACTTAAAACACTGCAAAGTGATAAAATAAATAGACATACAGAATTAAAAGACTTATATAAGGGAGACATCTTACTATCATTTACAGAAATTAAAAATACCCATGGAATACAGAACTTGACACCTAAACAATGTGACTTGCTACTCAAAAAAATCACACAGTGGAGATCTAAACCTAAGGAATGTATCGACAACACTACTCCATACACCCAACACGCCTCCACACATACTGTCCAAACTATACAAGGTATTTAGTGATACTCATTCACCTCCTCTCTATAGTGAAAAATGGAACAAGGAATTGCAATATCGTTTAAACGATAACCAAATAGATGATTAAACCCATATATCAGACTTCAAGTTCATATGCCATGCAAGAAATGCAATTCAAAATTAATGCGAGATGGTACAAAACTCCTTTGATTATGCATAGGATAAATAGTGCAAACAGCGATAGATGCTGGAGATGCCACACTGAATTAGGCACTTATTCACCCATCTGGTACACATGCACGAAAATCACCCCATTCTGGTACTCACTATGTAAGATTACGGGCGAAATACTTAATACGAAGGTTATACTTTTAGAGAAACTTGTCCTTTCTAACATCTATGATGTCTCTCAAGCGGTCTTTAAATCAACTCTTGCAAATATTTTCCTAAACGTTGCGAAAGCACTCATACCCAGGAAATGGCTCCAGGAAGACCCACCCACTATATCGGAGTGGAAAGCGGAATTAGACAAAATTCAGAACTTTGAGAGACGTAAATGGACTGTCCTATACAATGTTGAGAAATATGAAGAAATATGGCGTAAATGGATATACCATCTTTCAACAGTTAATGATGACTCTGAAATTGGTCTAGAATGATTTATCCGTGTTGAGTGTAAAATGTTATTCTTGACTCATAGATATATAAATATTATACGCTCATGTTTGATACTTAAGATATTAATGTTTCTCTTAAGTGACTGGTACTTCTCCATACTTTTGTTTTTTCCCCCTCATTCCCTTCTTCCCACCCTCTCTTTCCCTCTTACCCTACCTTCCTTACCGTTACCCTTTCTCATACCCAACCTTTTACTTTATAGTTCTGCTTTATAAAATGTTTTGGTTTATGTAACATTTTATGCTAACATACAAATGTGGAAGTGTAAACCTGATCTTTATCTCTTGTTTATGCAACAGTTGGAGTGAATTAACTCTGACGCGTGTATGTTTCATGCACTTTCCTAAAATAAAGAAAATTTATAAGAAAAAAGGTATTGCTAAATGGGCAGAGCATGAGAGGACAATTGATTGACTTCTTTTTCTTTATTATCTATTTATTTTTCCTTTTTTTTTTTTATCAAAAGAGCCAGCGTAGAGCCAGCAATACCCACCCGCTTTGACGAGACTCCACGTGCTGTTGTCTTGTCCTGGCAGACCGACTAACCCCTACTGCCACTTCGTCAGGAGTGTCAGGCATTTTCATGACTATATGTGATATCTGATGATAATATGATCAAAATGGATGTTCATTTCCTTTAAGAGACAGACTGAACCAGAGTTTTGCTATACAACTAAAACAGGCCAAGATAGGGTGATGCAGAGGTTAGCCTGAGTAAAAGTTTGTACTGAATACAAAGTATATTGTTTTAAAAAGTTAGTGCCAACAGATGTGGCTTATCTTAAAGTATATAATGGGTCTCACATACACTGTCTGGAAGACATGAACATGCAATAACAAAGTGTGGTCCTTTCTTAAGTACCGGGGTCAAGAGAGGTTATTGAATGTCATTCCAGATAGTCACTTGTGTAACGTTTATATTCTTTATGTGATTGCATATAGTTTTAGTATATTTTAACCAATGATACCTATGTTTGTATACTCATATCTAGTTATTGATAATGTATCATTATATCCATTTGTTTATTATATATATTATGCCATATATATATCAATGAGTGTATATTATATAGAAGCATAAGTTAGTTTTGCTAAAAGGTAAAACAATTGAAGAGCTCAGTTATCTTAGGCGGCAATTAATCAGTCATTTGGAGGCTAAGATACACAAACTGGTTAAGCTCTAATTGTATTCGTATCTGCCCCATAAATTCAAGGATTAGGAAAACTTCTAATACCGCCAGTCAGTCTGAGCGAAGTGTCAGAATCTACACTTTATTGCTTAGTATAATGATCAAAGGTTAAAAAGGTCATGTGAACAGATTAGGTCTGTACACATCTGGCTTTCCTAAACATTTAAATTCTAAAAATATCATAGATGATACAATAGTGCCATCAAGTGATAGATGGACAGAAGTTTCTTTAAAAAAATTGCCAATTAAATGACTTAATTACCATAATTACCATACATTAACACCCACCTTACCCGATTGGAAATCCCTAATCCAAGAGGGGAGGGACATTAGATAAGGATTTGAATATCTGATGCAGTTTTGGGACACTTGGGACACTCTTCAAAAACACTCTTCAGAAAACTTCAGAGAACTTGAGAAACTTCACAGATCATCACTACTACTTCCAGTCCTAAGAGAAAGCTCTCTCCACCTAAGGAATTCCTCCAGGAAAACACCCGAGACTCACAAAGAAACTGGAGATCTAAATCTTGGAAAGCTGGGTCCCTTCTAAAAGCTCTTTATCCCAAATCCAGGGGTAACGTATAATTTATTTTATTTGCAGTAATTATAAATCGCTCTAATTGGCATATAGTTAGGACCCCATTTTGAGTGGGTCAATAGTATAAAAATAGTAATTTTATGGGAAATTTTAATGAACGTGCACATCATTAGAATTCCTATAATATTTCTATCAGAGTGAGATCTCTGATCGGATTTTATTATCCGTGGTTAGGCCAATAGGCGTATTTATAAGGTGTTTTAACTGCCATATTCTTTGATTGAGCATAAGGGACTTTCCGCAGATTCATTTCTATTGTTTCTTTGTTATATTATAAGGTTTTAATTACCAATACACTAATTTGTATTAATTTGCTGAAGAATAGCGTTATATTGTACTTGGTTTTAGTAAATTAAATGAGTCTGGTGTAAATGGTGAAGCGCCATATCTTGATATTATTTCCAAACTTTCGTTGTATTAATTTGTATGCCATTTTCATATATTTATCTGTAATAAATTATGTTTTATATAATTAATTGCACCCTGTTTCATTAGCTGCACAAATTGACTTTAGATCTCATCAATAAAAGAACTGGCGTTTATATGTCCGCCGATTAATTTTTCATATTTTTTTAATTTTTCATATTTCATAAAAATATAAAATCATAATTTTTATGATTTCATATTTTATATGAAATAAATATCCGACAGGAGCCAAATTTTTTATTCGGTATCGCCGCGTCCATATTGACGGCTCTATAAACATATCACATCACCTAACCCCTGAGTTGAACACCGTCAAAAAACTAAAATAAAAACTGTGCTAAATAAACTATTTTTTGTCACCTTACATCATTAAAAGTGCAACACCAAGCGATCATAAACTCTTGTGGAACACCTAAGGGGTTAACAAAGTTTGTAACATCAGTTTTGAATACCTTGAGGAGTGTAGTTTCTAAAATGGGGTCATTTTTGGGTGGTTTCCATTATGTAAGCCCAACAGTGACTTCAGACCTGAACTGGTCCTTAAAAAGTGGGTTTTGGAAATTCTCTGAAAAAGTTTAAGATTTGCTTCTAAACTTCTAAGCCCTCCAACCTCCCCAAAAAAGAAACCCTCCATAGATACACCAGTTATACATCAGATTTTGTGGATTATGTCTCCAAAGTTGCTTCCGTCCTCGTGACGCATTATTATTTTTCGTTTGATAAGAAATTTATCTTGCAAATTGAAGGTGTATCGATGGGGGCTAAATATTCACCTCCCCTTGCGAACCTTGTGATGGCGCACTGGGAGGAGCGTTATATTTTCTCTGCTTTCTTGAGGGTGTGGTCTGGTCTGGCAGACACATCGACCATTTGCTCCTTATATGTTGCGCCGATGTGTCTGCCATACCAGACTTTGTGAAATATGTTAATAACAATCTCAGTTTTACACACCACACAGATCCCCATACTATCTCTTTCCTTGATCTCCACCGGCATACAGGGTTCAGATATCTGTACAAAAACATTTCGTAAGGAAACATCAGGACACACTATACTCAAGGCCTCTAGTCCCCTACACACTATTAAGGCGATTCCAGTTGGCGAGTTCATCCGTGCACCCAGGAATTACAGCACTGAAGCTGCGTTCATGCGGGACCATCTGGAATCGCCTTAAATTTAGGGGTTATCCTAACTGGATGTTACATAGAGCCCTTAATATTGCTGGTAATAAAGAAGACTAAAAGCAATATCAAACAGGATGATACTGTCATTAATAATCAAATAAATAAAAGGCAAGACGACTGACATACCCACACTAGTACTGACATAAAGTCGCCAGTTTCCCGAAATACAGCGGGCGATTAAAAGATGCCTTCCAATACTGTATCATGACAACATCCTGTTCGATACTTTGAAAAATGGATCTCGAATAGTTCCCAGGAGATCCAAAGTATTGGCTAATGTTTTGTCCCCTTCACATTTTACTCGTGCTTCTACTACACAGAGACACTTGGCTTAAATGTAATGGTTTCACTAAATGCGGGCGTAATCCTTGCAAAATTTGTAAATTTGCAGTGCAAACTACTGGGTTCGATAATTCTTCCCATACTGATACCTGTTATTAATCTTATATAATGCACCGCATGTGATTTAATGTATGTAGGAAGCACGAGCCGTCAGTTTATAACTAGATTCCGTAAACACCTTCATTACATTGCAAACCCACGAGCAACCAACATATCAAATGTAGAAACCATTTTATAGTGTCTCACAATCGTAGTACTGACGGCCTATGTACATTTGCTATTGAAAAAATGATGTCCCCTGTCAGAGGTGGCGACATCAAAAAGAAAATGATGATTACACATACCGGTAATCGGATTTTCCAGACCCCACAACAGCCCCTTAGAGAGATGGCTCCGCCTCCAGGACAGGAAACCTGCAGCATAAAAAGGTGGAGCCACTCTCCCACCTCAGTGAGTTTCCAGAGCATGAGAGCGACTCCCCCCTTAGTATTAGTTTAATTCCGTATATCCTACATTTTCATTTCATTTTTCTTTTTTTTTACTGCTACACCCGTGAACACACAGCCCATCACCAAGGGAGGGAATAAAGAGGTGCTGTTGTGGGGTCTGGAAAATCCGATTACCGGTAAGTGTAATCATCATTCCCCCCCCGAACAGCACTTTAGAGAGAGAGATTACAGAGACCTACCTAGGGGGGGTTACAGCTTCCAAGACCTTAGTACCAAAGAGTAGGTCGGAAATAGAATCCAACTGAAGCCTGTAGTGCTTATAGAAAGTGGACGGAGAAGACCACGTAGCTGCGCGACAAATCTGTTCTAGTAACACATTGGCCTTCTCAGCCCAGGAGGTCGACACCGCCCTCGTGGAGTGTGCTTTCAAAGAAACACCGTATACAGTATATATTAAGGAAATGACTTCCCTGATCCATCGGGCAATAGATGCTTTTGAGGCCGTATTACCCTTTCTAGCCCCACCAAAGAGAACAAACAGGGCAGAGGATTTTCTCCAATCTTTAGTTATCTCCAGGTACCCCAAAATACACCTCTTGACATCAAGGGAATGCAGCTCCTTCTCCCTGTCGTTCTTCGGATCTGAAAAGAAAGCTGGAAGAACTATCTCCTGAGACCTGTTTGACCTGAATGGGACCTTTGGCAGGAAAGCTGGATCAGGCCTCAACACTACCCTATCTTCTCTGATTGTCATGAAAGGGGGGTTAATAGAGATGGCTTGCATTTCACTAACTCTCCTGGCCGATGTCAAAGCAACTAAGAAAACTAGCTTAAGAGTCAGCAATTTAACCGAGCAGGATTCTAGTGGCTAAAAAGGATGTCCTGTTAAGGCGTTCAATACTAAATTTAGGTCCCAGGGAGGAAACCTGGGGCCCCTCACAGGTACCATCCTATCAACCGCCTTAAAAAAATCTGGGTCATGGGTCCATGACTACGTTTTTTCTGCCTAAGGCTGAAAGCGCGGACACCTGTACCTTCAGTGTACTCTTTGCCAAGCCTAGGGATAACCCTTTTTTGAAGGAATGCTAACACTTGTGCTACAGAGAATTCCAACAGCCAAGAAATTCTATCTCCCCCTATAAAGGATAGAAATTTCCTCCAAACTCTTGCATAAATAACATTAGTTACTTGCCTCCTACTCTTCATGAGTGTAGAAACTACCTCCTGTGAAAACCCCTGACTGGCTAAAAATGCCCTCTCAAATTCCATGCCGAAAGATGTAGAGATGTAGAGAAATATTGGGCCCTGGGACAATAGGTCTGGGATCTCTGGTAGGATCCAGGGGTGTGAAAATGACATGGCTCTCAACAGGCAGAACCTTGTACTTTTCGGCCAGAAAGGCGCTATCAGTATCACTCTGGCTTCCTCGTAGCTGATCTTCCTTATCACTAGTGGAAGCAACTGTAGAGGGGGAAAAGCATATCCTAGCGGAAAATCTCACTTTTGGAAAAAGGCATCTACTCCAGACGGGTACTCCCTTGGATTGAGGGAGAAGAGCTTCTTGACTTTTCTGTTCTCCCTTGTGGCGAACATGTCTACCAACGGAACTCCCCATAAATCCACTATCTGGGAAAACATCTCAGGATTTAGTGACCATTCCCCCTGCTGTAACCTGTGACGACTCAAGAAATCCGCCTGCGTATTTTCGATCCCTTTTATATGGAGGGCAGAAAGGTGTAGAACCTTCCCTTCTATTTCTTTGAAAATCCATTCTGACTCTTTCAGCAAGGAATCTGACCTGGTTCCGCCCTGACGGTTCAAGTAAGAGACAACCGATTGCCGGACATCACCTTTACATGTTTGTTCTGAATTTCTAACGGAACTGCCCTCAGAGTCAGTAAGACCGCCCGCATTTCTTTTCGGTTTGATGAAAAGCCCTTCTGACCTTGGGACCATTCTCCTTGCAAAAACTGATCCTTCACATGCGCCCCCCCAACCCCAAGGGCTGGCGTCGGTTGTTATTACTACTGGAGCCGGGAAGGACCAGGGAACTCCCGTCGTGAGGTTCCCCGCATTTCTCCACCACCTGACAACGCTGGGCATGACAATTTTACTATTGACTCCAGGGACCTCCCTGCCTGTCTCATGGCAGATAAGATGTTTATCTGTAACTGGCGAGAGTGTCTCTGAGCCCACTGTACGGCTGGAATGCAGGAAGTAAGAATTCCTAACAGGGACATTTCTTATAGTCATGGACTCCCCTGACTGAACCTTTGAAACTATTTGTTGAACCCTGACAATCTTTTCCTCCGTCAGAAAAGTCCTTTCCTGCATGGAATCCAGTATTAAACCGAAAAATACTCGTCTCGTAGCCAGCTGTATCCTTGACTTCTGCAAGTTCAGTAACCATCCTAGATTCTTTAGAATACTCATTACCCGATTTAATGCTTTCGTACACACTTCCACTGACTGGGCTATTACAAGAAAACGTCTAGGTAAGGCAGGAACGTGATGTTCTCCCTTCTGATGAAGGAAGCCATCTCCGCTACCACCTTTGTAAAAATGCATGGCGCCATTGAGAGGCCCCATGGTAGCGCCTGAAATTGAGGGTGAAGAATCCCCCTTTCTGTCCTTATTGCCACTCTGAGGAATTTCTGATGGTCTGGATGTATCGGAATGTGATGATAGGCATCCTTTAGATCCAGCACTGCCATATTGCAGCCTGGTAACTGCAGATGAATTGCGCTGGAAATAGGAATTTTCCTACTTTCCCTTCTCCTTCTGAAGATGCGGACTCACACGAATCGCCATCCACAAAGGGAGACTCGCTACCCTCTGATGTCTCTACGTCAGACTTCTGTCCTGTCGTTTTCCTCTTTCTTTTACAGGCTTTTAGGGACATTTTAACCTCTGAACGTATCAGATATTTCCGATCCTTTAAAAAAGCTTGGAGTCTCTTCCGCCACTGCCCTTTCAATGCATTGCTGACAGAGCCTTTTGGAGTATGAAGATGACAGCGAGCATCTGCATATAGGGCATTCTTTGTTCTTTCTTTTTGCTACCACCTTCTTAGGCACCGTCTACAGAGAAGAAACATAACCATATCTAAGAACACAGCTTTAACCCTTTAAGGACCAAAACACAAGAACTCACAGTACCGGTGGCAAAATCTCAATGTCTGTATTCTCAGACCTCTTTTCTTCTTCCATCTGTGCAGCTAACTGTCTGCAATCAACATTAAAAGTAATTACCACCTGGTACCAGAAAACATCTCTCACCTGAGAGCCTTATCGCATCATGTGGACCCACCATATGCCGGACGCCGCTCAGAAAAAATTGCGCCCCTTCCCCACTGCTGTGGTTTACAGGACCGTTTTTCATTGATCCTTCTGGATCTTTTACCCACTTGCCGCTGCTGAATCCTTACTTCCGGTCACCTGACCGGAAGCGCATCGCCGTGGAACGCAGCCACTGACGTCATCATTATGCGTCCACTCCATACGCGGCCCTCGGCGCCTCGGCTGGTTGGTCTTCTCACTGGGGCCTTCTGGCCACCCTTGACATATCAGCGTGGTCCTCCTCGCCTGAGGGCCCGACGCCCCCTGCCGTCCAGCGATCCTCTGAATGACCGCCGATCCCACTACTCCTCTAATTCCCAAGCCTATGGGAGGGGAGACTTCTAGCAGGTAAACCGGAATGCCCATGACCCTCTGGTAGCTACCAGGGCTTCCTGGTCATGGACACCTAAAAAGTAGAAACTGCAGGCTCCCGGCTCCAGGACAGGAAACCTCACTGAGGTGAGAGAGTGGCTCCACCTTTTTATGCTGCAGGGTTCCTGTCCTGGAGGCGGAGCCATCTCTCTAAGGGGCTGTTGTGGGGGAGGGGAAAAATCCAGTTACGTGAAGCCAATTGGATTTTCCGGCTCCCAGTTTTCTCTTCTAGTTTTTAATGTGTGTGGAGATTATTATGTGATGTTGATTTCACTATATTTTGAGTGGGGGGTGCCTGGCCTCGGGGTTTCTTCGTTTCCACCTCCTCTCACCCGCGTCCTCTCCCATCCCGGCTTCCCCTCCCCGTCTACCTGAATGGCGGTGGTCTTATAAGAATACTCGATCCCAGGCAGCTATCAGATGTCGATCTGACGGGAGGTTCTGACCACTGCACTTTATCTACAATGACTACCATGGAATAAAGATGAAGCAACGTTTTAACCCACTACGTGCTGGAAGTTTCTTTCTTTGAAGTCTATTATACAAAGCTGGCCTTGGCTCGTCCGCTGCACGGTGGATATCTGGTGAGCTGCACTATTTTTCTATATGTTTGCAGAAGACTTGAGACTGGTGCAGGGGTTCATTCCAGCAGGACAACAACCCTAAACATCCAGCCAGAGCTACAATGGAAGGGTTTAGTCTTATCTGTGACAAAACTTGAAAATTGCTGTTCACAGACGCTTCTGCAGAGAATCCTCACACAGACTTGTGCTTTGTGTTGGTCGATCACATAAAATCCCAATAAAATACATTTAAAGACAATGTATGGGGACACATTTTTTATGATTGCATTTTACTCATTTGGGGCTAAAAATCTTTTTTTCAATTGGTTTTTAGTAAAAAATATTGAGCCGTTCTGTCACAAAGGATTAACTGTTCTTCTAGCTGTGTGACTGGTACTTGTGCTCGGCATCTAATAATCCTTATATCTAAATTACTAAGGCCTGTATTACACCAACAGATTATCTGACCAATATCTGTCCAATGAGACCAATATTTGGTGTGTAGAACAAAAGATCTGTGTGTGTAATAGGCCATCTGACCAATGAATGGTCCGAAAATCTATTAGATATTCTGTTGGTGTAATACAGGCCTGAGAGGCCATCAGTAAGATAAGAACTGATCTATAATGAGTGTCTGTAATGTCAGAAATAAGGAGCCTGTCACCTTCCTGCCTGACGGGGCAGAGAGAAAATTCAGATCCTGCCAGTAGAGCATCTCAGCTCTGTACAGAGAAAAGGACTCCATATTTTTAATAGACCAATTGAAAAAAAGATTTTTAGCTCAAAATAAGTACAATACGCTAATATGCCCCCAAAGGTGTTCACAGCCTTTAAGTTTTTGGTTTATAACAACTAAAATTTAAAATCTAATCATTTATAGTAAAAGTCATTTACATGTCTCCAGCCTTCATAGTGTAGAAGTAATGTCATCTATAACACCCGGCATCTGATGAGACCTACCTGAGGTATAACAGCCATTACTACATGTCTCCAGCCTTTATAGTGTAGTAGTAATGTCATCTATAACACCCGGCATCTGATGAGACCTACCTGAGGTATAACAGCCATTACTACATGTCTCCAGCCTTTATAGTGTAGTAGTAATGTCATCTATAACACCCGGCATCTGATGACACCTACCTGAGGTATAACAGCCATTACTACATGTCTCCAGCCTTTATAGTGTAGTAGTAATGTCATCTATAACAACCGGCATCTGATGACACCTACCTGAGGTATAACAGCCATTACTACATGTCTCCAGCCTTTATAGTGTAGTAGTAATGTCATCTATAACACCCGGCATCTGATGACACCTACCTGAGGTATAACAGCCATTACTACATGTCTCCAGCCTTCATAGTGCAGAAGTAATGTCATCTATAACACCCGGCATCTGATGAGAGCTCCCTGAGGTATAACAGGCATCACTACATGTCTCCAGCCTTTATAGTGTAGTAGTAATGTCATCTATAACACCCGGCATCTGATGACACCTACCTGAGGTATAACAGCCATTACTACATGTCTCCAGCCTTTATAGTGTAGTAGTAATGTCACCTATAACACCCGGCATCTGATGACACCTACCTGAGGTATAACAGCCATTACTACATGTCTCCAGCCTTTATAGTGTAGTAGTAATGTCACCTATAACACCCGGCATCTGATGACACCTACCTGAGGTATAACAGCCATTACTACATGTCTCCAGCCTTTATAGTGTAGTAGTAATGTCATCTATAACACCCGGCATCTGATGACACCCACCTGAGGTATAACAGCCATTACTACATGTCTCCAGCCTTTATAGTGTAGTAGTAATGTCATCTATAACACCCGGCATCTGATGACACCCACCTGAGGTATAACAGCCATTACTACATGTCTCCAGCCTTTATAGTGTAGAAGTAATGTCATCTATAACACCCGGCATCTGATGACACCTGTGACGGAACGCCTGCCACCCCGACTGGGTGCCTCTGTCGACCGATGCGCCTAGTGCTTGCCAAGGACCATCAGCCCTGCACTCGACACCAGAACCACCTCAAACCCCACGAACCGCCTCAGCTTAGTTTGGGTTTTCGCCGTACCTCTCCTTAGTCCAGAGAGTGAAACAAGAACAAGAACAGCCCTCACAAGAGCGAGGGAATATACTCTGGAGAGTATAATGATTATAGCAATCCCCAGAGTGTAGTTCTCCAATCCCCCAAACATGAGCCCAGACTTCATGAAGGGTAGAACAGGACCCCTTTAATGACAGCCGGCACTCACAATTTATACAGATCCACAGGCCCGAGGCACACCCCCTCTGCCTGGGATACAGATAACTCAGACAATACTAACATAATATACATACACAGTTCAGGTGGTCTAACATTATAACGCAATCAAACAGATCCCCCCAGTGTCTCAATGATGAATAGGAAGAGAGGAGACACATGTGATGTGAGTGTATCAGAGGGTGATCTACTCCTCTACCCCAGAGTCAGCTACTTAATCCCATCACTAGCCCAACAGAACATAGGGACAAATGAACCAACACCTTTCCTGGGAGCCTCAGTGCAGAGTTAACCCTTCTTGTATAGCTGGGGTCACCCCTGCACTTTCAATGGACAACAGGAACGATAAGGCCTATAAAGTCCACACATAAATCAGGGCTCACTGTTCCTTGTAACCCCCAAGAGGTCTGAGGGGGTCTCCATGGTTCTGGGTCCATAGTCCGTAGGAAGGAGGCTAGCTCTCAGTCTTCTCCAGCAGCCCCAGTGATGGTTCAGTCCATCACATTTCTCCCCTCCCAACAGTAGACTAACGAGGTATCTGACCTCCTGTCGGTCAGTGCCTTGGTTAGTCCAGCAACCCACCCACAAAACATAATCAACAGAGTGGCCCACCCCCAAGAATTGGTTATTGCACCTGGGGTAGTGGGTAGCTTGTTCATGTCCAGGGGCTCCACCACAGCTCTGGGGGGTACTAGCCTTCTGGATCAGTTGGTTGCTGAGTGGGTAAAGAGCAGCGGTACTCTGCCCTGGTGCCAGCGCTACCAAGGGAATAGCCTGGTTGGTGCCCAGCTGAGGAGAAGGGTTAGCACGCTCCTCCCTCTGGACCTGGTGTTGCTGCTGGAGGAGAAGACTGGCTGTCTCCCCTTTGGATATACAGCCCTGCTGCTGGGGAACAGGGCCGACTGTCCCTACCCCCTGTGGTTTGGGCACAGAGACCACGGTCCCATCTGCACAGGTGTGGGGCTTATCATCTCCCCTTGGTGGGCTGGGCTGCCGCTGGGAAGGGGAACGAGGTTCTCCCTCCTGGTAGAATACTCTGCCGCTGGGGAGCAGGAGCGAAGCTCTCCCTCCTGGTAGAATACTCTGCCGCTGGGGAGCAGGACCGACTGTCCGTACTCCCTGTAGCTTGGGCGCAGAGACCACGGTCCCATCTGCGCTGGTGGGGGCTTAGTGTCTCCCCTTGGTGGGCTACGCTGCCGCTGGGGAGAGGGGTAATAAGCTCCTCTCCCTTACACACCTTCAGCCGCTGGGGAGAGGGGTAACAGGCTCTTCTCCCTGACACTCTCTCTGCTGGTGGAGAGGGAACCGACTGTCTCCCCTTCCAATAATGCGCTCTGCCGCTGGGGAGTGAAACCGGTGGTCTCTCCTCCCTGTAATGTACTCTGCCGCTGGGGATCTGGGCCGACTGCCCAGCATCCCTGTAGGGCCGGTGGAGAGACCGCAGTCCCATCTCCACCTGCCATCTGTGGGTCTTCCCAGGACCAGTCTATGAGGTCCCTCAACATTTGAGAGTAGGGACCACCTGCATCTGAACCCGGTAACTCCGGCTGCTGCTGGGGATCGGGGCCAGCTTCCCAGCATCCCGGTGGGCCCGGTGGAGAGACCTCAGTCCCATCTCCACCTGCCTGTTGTGGTTCCTCGCAGGACCAGTCTATGAGGACCCCTACTCCGGGTTCCTCTGGCCGCCTCCGGGGAAATGGTTAACCTCCTCGAATGGAGCCTCTCTTTGGCTGCTATAACGCTCCTTCTGCTGAGCATACTCCATCTTTTTCGCCAGCCGGAATTCTCGGTCCAGCCTTGTGTTTCGCTCGGCCATGACCTGGTTCCAGATCACCCAGCGTGTCTCCATAGGTACATCATCCCCATACTGGGCCACTTGCTGCCTTACTTCAGCCAGCCAATTATCTCCAGAGCCAGAGCCTTCCATACTTGTCTGCTCCAAGTCGCTGGATCCCTCTGCTCCCAGGGGCGCTGTACGGATACTAGCGTTACCCTCAGTCCACGAACGGTGTCTCCGAGCTGCTTCTCCTCGCACTAGGACGCGATCCCACTGCTGCCACCAATGTGACGGAACGCCTGCCACCCCGACTGGGTGCCTCCGTCGACCGATGCGCCTAGTGCTTGCCAAGGACCATCAGCCCTGCACTCGACACCAGAACCACCTCAAACCCCACGAACCGCCTCAGCTTAGTTTGGGTTTTCGCCGTACCTCTCCTTAGTCCAGAGAGCGAAACAGGAACAAGAACAGCCCTCACAAGAGCGAGGGAATATACTCTGGAGAGTATAAGGAATATAGCAATCCCCAGAGTGTAGTTCTCCAATCCCCCAAACATGAGCCCAGACTTCATGAAGGGTAGAACAGTACCCCTTTAATGACAGCCGGCACTCACAATTTATACAGATCCACAGGCCCGAGGCACAACCCCTCTGCCTGGGATACAGATAACTCAGACAATAGACTAACATAATATACATACACAGTTCAGGTGGTCTAACATTATAACGCAATCAAACAGATCCCCCCAGTGTCTCAATGATGAATAGGAAGAGAGGAGACACATGTGATGTGAGTGTATCAGAGTGTGATCTACTCCTCTACCCCAGAGTCAGCTACTTAATCCCATCACTAGCCCAACAGAACATAGGGACAAATGAACCAACACCTTTCCTGGGAGCCTCAGTGCAGAGTTAACCCTTCTTGTATAGCTGGGTTCACCCCTGCACCTTCAATGGACAACAGGAACGATAAGGCCTATAAAGTCCACACATAAATCAGGGCTCACTGTTCCTTGTAACCCCCAAGAGGTCTGAGGGGGTCTCCATGGTTCTGGGTCCATAGTCCGTAGGAAGGAGGCTAGCTCTCAGTCTTCTCCAGCAGCCCCAGTGATGGTTCAGTCCATCACAACACCTACCTGAGGTATAAGAGCCATTACTACATGTCTTCAGCCTTTATAACGCAGAAGTAATGTCATCTATAACACCCGGCATCTGATGACACCTACCTCAGGTATAACAGACATTACTTCATGTCTTCAGCCTTTATAGTGTAGAAGTAATGTCATCTATAACACCCGGCATCTGATGACATCTACCTGAGGTATAACAGCCATTACTACATGTCTACAGCCTTTATAGTGTAGTAGTAATGTCAACTATAACACTCGGCATCTGATGAAACCTACCTGAGGTATAACTCTGATGACATCTACCTGAGGTATAACAGCCATTACTACATGTTTCCAGCCTTTATAGTGTAGTAGTAATGTCATCTATAACACCTCGGCATCTGATGACACCTACCTGAGGTATAACAGCCATTACTACATCTCCCCAGCCTTTATAGTGTAGTAGTAATGTCAACTATAACACTCGCCATCTGATGAAACCTACCTGAGGTATAACAGCCATTACTACATCTCCCCAGCCTTTATAGTGTAGTAGTAATGTCATCAATAACACCCGGCATCTGATGACACCTACCTGAGGTATAACAGCTATTACCACATGTCTCCAGCCTTTATAGTGTAGAAGTAATGTAATTTATAACACCCGACATCGGGTGAGACCTACCTGAGGTATAACAGCCATTACTACATGTTTCCAGCCTTTATAGTGTAGTAGTAATGTCATCTATAACACCCGCCATCTGATGACACCTACATGAGGTATAACAGCCATTACTACATGTCTCAAGCCTTTATAGCGCAGAAGTAATGTCATCTATAACACCCGGCATCTGATGACATCTACCTGAGGTATAACAGCCATTACTACATGTCTCCAGCCTTTATAGTGTAGAAGTAATGTCATCTATAACACCCGGCATCTGATGACACCTACCTGAGGTATAACAGCCATTACTACATGTCTCCAGCCTTTATAGTGTAGAAGTAATGTCATCTATAACACCCGGCATCTGATGAGACCTACCTGAGGTATAACAGCCATTACTACATGTCTCCAGCCTTTATAGTGTAGAAGTAATGTCATCTATAACACCCGGCATCTGATGACACCTACCTGAGGTATAACAGCCATTACTACATGTCTCCAGCCTTTATAGTGTAGAAGTAATGTCATCTATAACACCCGGCATCTGATGACACCTACCTGAGGTATAACAGCCATTACTACATGTCTCCAGCCTTTATAGTGTAGTAGTAATGTCATCTATAACACCCGGCATCTGATGACACCTACCTGAGGTATAACAGCCATTACTACATGTCTCCAGCCTTTATAGTGTAGTAGTAATGTCATCTATAACACCCGGCATCTGATGACACCTACCTGAGGTATAACAGCCATTACTACATGTCTCCAGCCTTTATAGTGTAGTAGTAATGTCATCTATAACACCCGGCATCTGATGACACCTACCTGAGGTATAACAGCCATTACTACATGTCTCCAGCCTTTATAGTGTAGAAGTAATGTCATCTATAACACCCGGCATCTGATGACACCTACCTGAGGTATAACAGCCATTACTACATGTCTCCAGCCTTTATAGTGTAGTAGTAATGTCATCTATAACACCCGGCATCTGATGACACCTACCTGAGGTATAACAGCCATTACTACATGTCTCCAGCCTTTATAGTGTAGTAGTAATGTCATCTATAACACCCGGCATCTGATGACACCTACCTGAGGTATAACAGCCATTACTACATGTCTCCAGCCTTTATAGTGTAGAAGTAATGTCATCTATAACACCCGGCATCTGATGAGACCTACCTGAGGTATAACAGCCATTACTACATGTCTCCAGCCTTTATAGTGTAGAAGTAATGTCATCTATAACACCCGGCATCTGATGACACCTACCTGAGGTATAACAGCCATTACTACATGTCTCCAGCCTTTATAGTGTAGAAGTAATGTCATCTATAACACCCGGCATCTGATGACACCTACCTGAGGTATAACAGCCATTACTACATGTCTCCAGCCTTTATAGTGTAGTAGTAATGTCATCTATAACACCCGGCATCTGATGACACCTACCTGAGGTATAACAGCCATTACTACATGTCTCCGGTGCCTTTACTAGTATAAAACCATTACCCGGCTATTTAAAGACTCAGAGCTGGGGGGCGTGGCTTGGCTGCCGACTGTGATGGCCGCCTGAGGCTTAAGCTCCCGCACTTAAGCGACTAAGAAACAGCATTGCCTGCAGAAATCACACCTAAACTGAAGCCCAGACCTATCTCTGGATTCCTGCAGCGATGGGGAAGCCGAAGAAGCCACTTGCAAAGCTTGGAGGTGACGGCCTGGAACGGTACTTTGACCGGAACAGACCCCAAGATGGCGCCCGGAGCCCCGTACATGCAACACCTACCTCTCCATACAGCGAACGGTGGCAGCGGGGAGACCCAGCGGAGATATCCTCAGCTAGTACAGACGCTGCTTTCGAGGCCTTCAGCGTGGAAAACCCATCGCTTCCGCCGACGCCTGAGGAGGTGAGACACCATAACTCCGAGGAGCACTCCAGTAAAGATGGCTGCACAGGCGGCCCCCATGTATCCACAGAAATACAGCAGCACTTGTCACTAACATGTAATAGAAGAGAAGATATCCTAAACTTCCCCACATCTGATCTACCTGCCTCTAGAGGTACGCTGAAACAGATGCTGCTTGCTCTAAAATCTTCTCTCTGCCATGAGTTGTCCACACTACTAGCGCCTGTGTCAGCTAAACTACAAGCAATAGAGGAGTGGGTGTCCCATGTCGAATTGAAAATGGGAGATCTGATGATGTAGAGGCCATAAAGCGAAAACTGGCTGACTTAGAGGACCGTTCTCGCAGGAATAATATTATATTCCCCGGGATCCCCGAAACAATCAATGGATCTGAACTGACAACATATATTCAGAATTTATTCACTGCATTGCTGCCCCAAATATCTAAGCGTGACCTTATGATTGACAGGGCAGACAGAATCCCGAAGCCGAAGCATTTGGGACCGGACATACCGAGAGACGCCCTAGCACGGGTTCACTTCTACTCGACTAAAGAAGCGGTTATGGCGGCAGCGCGGAAACTGGGCTCTATGCCTGCGCCCTATACATCAGTCCGCCTATATGCAGACCTCTCCGCGGCTACCCTCCACCAACGGCGCAGTTTGCTACCCATCACTATTACCCTCAGACAATGGGGTATAGCATACAAATGGGGTTACCCCTTAAAGCTGTTGATACTTAGAGACGGCCAAACCCACGTGATCCATACCCCAGAAGAGGGGAAAAAGCTCTTGACCGACTGGCGGATCCCATTAACCACCATGGAGCCAAGACACAGAGCTGCAGGGATGAGAACATCTGATAGCGAGGACCATTTCCGCTCTTGATTTGATCCTGTCTATTGGACACCGATGACTCTGTTCCTGGGGGACCATACTCCCACCTCTGTCTTCGGGTATGATACCGCTCTCATACAGGTACTGGACTGGGAAGATCGCGGCCTACAACCCAACCCTGTTCTGCGGAGCTAGTTAATTGTGTTTTACACATTATAAGTGCGGGACTACTCCATCTGGCATATACGACACCAATATTATAGCTGTGTCTATTTTAGGTGTCAAGCAGGACGTTATGCCCCCACACGCAGATGGGGATAATTCTCCTCATCAGGCTTGCATATTCTTGCTTACGCATAGGTTATTTTCAATGTTCACTCAGTTAAATGTTTTGTTTTCTATATTCATGGAGCGGAGGTTCTCCAGAGCACACATGTATTCTGCGTCTTCACCGAAAACCATGGGATTGAAGAGGTTGAGTCGCACCTTCTACAGAAAGATGCATATCGTTTAAAGCATCGCTTATATCCAGCTATTATACATGCACATTATGTGAAGAAATCTAAAGGTGTGTTTATTGCCATTTGTTTCTCCCTTATATCTCAGACAATTGACCGACTGGGTAGATACGTAATTCTTGTTTGCAAGGTGAACAACGTTGTGTATACGCTGGTGAATGTGTACGCACCTAATGAACGTCAGCTCTCCTTTCTCAACAAAGTTCTGAAACACGTCCATAAGGTAAAACAAGGAAAATTGATCCTATGTGGGGACTTTAATACTGTAGCTGACCCTTCTCTTGACTCCACTAATCTCTCCAGACGAATACCATCAAACCTAGCAGCATTCATCCACCCCGAAGGTTTGATTGACGTGTGGCGAGCTCAGCATAGCCAAGAGAGGGACTATACATTTTTCTCCCCCGTACATTCCTCCTATTCTAGGATAGATATGTTTTTGGCCGATACCACGGTACTTTTCCACACATTAGAGACACAAATCGGTTTGATTCAATGGTCGGACCATGCACCCATCTCACTACTCCTAGCGGAGAAATACCAATCAGTCACCCCCTCTGGAGAAATAACACATACATACTCTCCAACTCCAAATATCAGACTGAAATCTCCCATGCCATGAAGGAATTCTTTGACCATAATGTTGGTTCTGTTGCAGATCCTATGATAGTATGGCAGGCTCATAAAGCCTTCATCAGAGGTCTTCTCATTAAGATCCAACATGTGGACAAGAAAAAAAGGGAGGAGGAGATTAATTCCACTTTATCTAATATCTCTACACTAGAAGTAGCTAATAAACAGCACCCCTCGGCGGTAACAGCAGCAACTTTATGCAGTGAAAGAGACAAACTGAGAAACATTCTGACTAAGAACTTTAATAAGTCCTTGTTATACTTAAAAGCTAAGTTTTATGCACAGGGAGATAAGGCGGGTAAACTCCTGGCTAACAAATTAAAACAGCAACGCATTAAATCCAGAATACCCTACTTGACACACCCAAATTCAGGAGCAAAACTGATGGACCCTAGAGAAATTGCCGAACAATTTTGCGCTTTTTATCATAACTTGTATAACCTGGGCGACACAATCTCCTTCCTTCGTTGGTCATATGCCTTCTCTGTCTTAGATAAATTGGGGTTCACAGGCCCAATTAGTCATGCCATCAACGGGTTATATGCTAATCCATCTGCAAAGATTCTAGTAAATGGAGTATTATCAAATAGCCTCCCCATAAAAAACGGTTCGAGGCAGGGATGTCCATTATCCCCTTTAATCTTCATTTTAGCTCTTGAACCACTTGCACAGCATATTCGCACCTGCGAGGCTGTGGAAGGTATGAAGATTAGAGACAGGTCTTATGTAATCTCCCTTTACGCAGACGATATTATTCTTACGGTGACCAATCCCAGCAGATCCTTGGAATATGCCTTTTCCATCATCAATACCTTCGGACAGCTTTCTTATTCTCCCAATAAATATCTCACCACCCGAGTTAGCGAGATTAAAAAACACGTATCATTTAGATTGGCAGGATTCGACGCTCCAATACTTGGGGATGAAACTGACGAGCCCTTGTTCACTTGCCTATCAGAGTAATTATGTGCCTCTACTAACGGTTATGGCCAAGGACTTTGATAGTTTTAGATGAAGGAGGTCTCCTGGACCGGCCGGATAGCGGCATTTCAAATGATGGTGCTGCCAAAACTAATATACGTACTTAGAGCACTACCGATACCGGTACCACATTCTTTCTTTACAGCAGCTCAAAAATTACTGAACTCCTATATCTGGGGTACTAGCAGGCCCAGGATTGCATACTCATTAATGACCAGGAGAAGGAGAGCGGGAGGAGTTGGCCTCCCTTCAATCAAGGATTATTTTGCATCTATCGGCATTTCATTTTTAAAGGAATGGTGGAACTGCGCCTCAGACAAATCTTGGGTGCATATAGAGAACCAATATGCACTGAAAGGCACTATGAAGGATCTTCTTTGCCAATGGCTCTGGAAACCTTCGAAGCCTGATTGTCCTATTTTGACTATACATCATGCACACGCTCTTTGGACACATTTCCATCAATCACAAGGTGAGGAGGGAATGCCTCGCCTTTCCCTACTGTCCACACATGTCCTAGAGGGGCTCATGGGAGACATTAATCTGTCTGTGTGGAGAAAATCGGGAATACTCTCCGCAGATCAGTTGTATGTACAGGCACAGCTTATGTCTTTCGAACAATTACGATCCAAATACAAATTGCCCAACTCTGAGTTTTTATCTTACCTTAGGATTAGGGCGTGTTTGGAATCACTTCACAAGTCTACCTACCGGGTTCATGGGGATATTGTGAGATTATTCCAGATGCGAAAAGCGAATTACACCCGGCAAATATATGACTTTATAGAGGATAAGAATACTTTTGTCAAATCAACCCCTATGATACATTGGGAACGGGAAATCGGAAGGGAATATCCTCAGGAGGATTGGGCCTCAGCCACAAAATATGTTATTACGACCTTTAAATGTGTATCACACTGTGAGGCAAGTATTAAAACCACAACAACCTAGCAGGTTAAGCCTCATGTACCCAGGGACCACAGCATGTTGCTGGAGACAGTGTGGACAGACAGGGACCCTCTACCACATCTTTTGGCATTCAGTATTTACACTAATTGAACAGGTTGTGCAGGCCCACGCAAAACCCTCTCCAGCACTAGCATTATTGTTTATCGGAATCAACACTTTCCCTCCCACCTTAGACGACTGCTAGGTCAAATCCTGATCCATTCTAAGTTAGTGGTCACACGACATTGGAAATCGCTGGAACCACCAGCAATTAGTGAGGTCATTTCCGCCTTGAATACAACATGCCGTTACGAACGTAGACTTCCAGCCTCGATGATTAATATAACCCTCAGGGATAAAACTTGGGACCCTTCACAAAAATCCTGTCATTATGTTCAGTGATATATATTACTATTGTGTAAATCCACATGTGACGCTATGGAGTTCTTATTTTGATTCTCCCTCCGTCTCCGCTCCACCAACGTTTGACTTATGTTCTTCTGGTCTTATTACGACATAGGATCATAGACTTTGACAGTATGTTGTTACTTTATTTTGGCAATATGGAAGCTCATCTAACTCCAGGTGGGCAGCATCTGAGCGGATGCCCTGGAGCCGATGCAAGATTATCACATAGATAAATACTACTCGTGTGACACGAATTTTAATTCACAATCAATCGTGGCTGTGACCATGCAAAATGTCTGTATTTCTGCAGGATCGTGACTTAGTACACAAGTTTCATTGCCTGTACAACTGCCTTTATCAAAACCAATAAAAAACGATTATACTTTAAAGACTCAGAGCTGGGTCACTGCCCGGAGTGCTACTTTACTGCAGCTCTAAGGTGGAGCCTCACCTGAAGAAACCTCCCAATTCCCTTCCCCCATTCATGATCCCATACCTGTGGTGACATGGACTGGAATGTCCTCCTCCACCTCACTCTTACACGGGGGATCGCCCATCATCCGCTCTTCTTCATCCTCCACTTTAATATCAGTCACATCTTCCCCCTGATTTGTCATCTGTAACAATTCAGGACAATACAGCAGACAGGTGGGAAATCTAACAGATCCACAGAAGAGACCCCCACCATCTATGACCCCTCTATGACTGCAGGACCCCCCTATATAGATGTGTATAGGGCTCAGCTCCATCTACCTGATGGTTCTCTGGGAGCTTCTCCTCTGGACAGTCCTGGGGATACAGAGGACGGGGACATCTCTCGGGGGGACTTCTCCTCCTGGAGTCAGAACCTATAGGAGATAACACACAGACTGAATACAATACTGAGCGCTGAAATGCGGCAGAGGAGAGCAGGAACCTGCGGGGGGATTAGGGTGGAGTTCACCCGCTGCCCTCTGAGTGTCCGGATGATTGGGGTGCGGCAGTCAGCAGCCGGGAAGTCTATGGGCAGCCGGCAGCAGTTTATGAGCCGCAGATTCACCGGGCATTTTATGGTTCCCAGGAGAATTTCTGACCCTTCAGTTTTCTGCTTCTAATGGGAAAGAAAAATCCTTGGAAAGTGTTACCCCCATAGAGGGAGGAGAGCGCCCCCCGATATCAGGACAGAACCCCCATAGAGGGAGGAGAGCGCCCCCCGATATCAGGGCTGAACCCCCATAGAGGGAGGAGAGCGCCCCCCGATATCAGGGCTGAACCCCCATAGAGGGAGGAGAGCGCCCCCCGATATCAGGGCTGATCCCCCATAGAGGGAGGAGAGTGCCCCCCGATATCAGGACTGAACCCCCATAGAGAGAGGAGAGCGCCCCCCGATATCAGGACAGAACCCCCATAGAGGGAGGAGAGCACCCCCCGATATCAGGACAGAACCCCCATAGAGGGAGGAGAGCGCCCCCGATATCAGGACTGAACCTCCATAGAGGGAGGAGAGCGCCCCCCGATATCAGGACTGAACCCCCATAGAGGGAGGAGAGCGCCCCCCGATATAAGGGCTGAACGCCATAGAGAGAGGAGAGCGCCCCCGATATCAGGACTGAACCCCCATAGAGGGAGGAGAGCGCGCCCCGATATAAGGGCTGAACCCCATAGAGAGAGGAGAGCGCCCCGATATCAGGACTGAACCCCCATAGAGGGAGGAGCGCCCCGATATCAGGACAGAACCCCATAGAGGGAGGAGAGCGCCCCCCGATATCAGGACAGAACCCCCATAGAGGGAGGAGAGCGCCCCCCGATATCAGGACAGAACCCCATAGAGGGAGGAGAGCGCCCCGATATCAGGACAGAACCCCCATAGAGGGAGGAGAGCGCCTCCGATATCAGGACAGAACCCCCATAGAGGGAGGAGAGCGCCCCCCGATATCAGGGCTGAACCTCCATAGAGGGAGGAGCGCCCCCGATATCAGGGCTGAACCTCCATAGAGGGAGGAGAGCGCCCCGATATAAGGGCTGAACGCCATGAGAGAGGAGAGCGCCCCGATATCAGGACTGAACCCCCATAGAGGGAGGAGAGCGCCCCCCGATATAAGGGCTGAACCCCATAGAGAGAGGAGAGCGCCCCGATATCAGGACTGAACCCCCATAGAGGGAGGAGAGCGCCCCGATATCAGGACAGAACCCCCATAGAGGGAGGAGAGCGCCCGATATCAGGACAGAACCCCCATAGAGGGAGGAGAGCGCCCCGATATCAGGACAGAACCCCCATAGAGGGAGGAGAGCGCCCCGATATCAGGACAGAACCCCCATAGAGGGAGGAGAGCGCCTCCGATATCAGGACTGAACCCCCATAGAGGGAGGAGAGCTCCCGATATCAGGACTGAACCTCCATAGAGGGAGGAGAGCGCCCCGATATCAGGACTGAACCCCCATAGAGGGAGGAGAGCGCCCGATATCAGGGCTGAACCTCCATAGAGGGAGGAGAGCGCCCCCCGATATCAGGACTGAACCCCCATAGAGGGAGGAGAGCGCCCCCCGATATCAGGGCTGAACCCCCATAGAGGGAGGAGAGCGCCCCCCGATATCAGGGCTGAACCCCCATAGAGGGAGAAGAGCGCCCCCCCGATATCAGGGCTGAACCCCCATAGAGGGAGGAGAGCGCCCCCCGATATCAGGTCTGAACCCCCATAGAGGGAGGAGAGCGCCCCCCGATATCAGGACTGAACCCCATAGAGGGAGGAGAGCGCCCCCCGATATCAGGACTGAACCCCCATAGAGGGAGGAGAGCGCCCCCCTAAATCAGGACTGAACCCCTATAGAGGGACGACAGCATTCCCCGATATCAGGACTAAACCTCCATAGAGGGATGAGAGCACCTTCCAATATCAGGGCTGAACCCCAATAAAGGGACGAGAGTGCCCCCCTGGTATCAGGGACTGAACCCCCATAGAAGGAGGAGAGCGCCCCCCGATCTCGTTTATCTGGACTTCTCCAAAGCATTTGACACTGTACCTCATAAAAGGTTAGTATATAAAATGAGGATGCTCGGACTGGGAGAAAATATCTGTATGTGGGTAAGTAACTGGCTGAGTGACAGAAAACAGAGGGTGGTTATTAACGGTACACACTCAGGTTGAGTCACTGTCACTAGTGGGGTACCTCAGGGGTCAGTACTGGAGGGGTCACTGTCACTAGTGGGGTACCTCAGGGGTCAGTACTGGAGGGGGCACTGTCACTAGTGGGGTACCACAAGGAGAAGTACTGGAGGGGTCACTAGTGGGGAACCTCAGGAAAAAGTACTGGAGGGGTCACTGTCACTAGTGGGGTACCTCAGGGGTCAGTACTGGAGAGGTCACTGTCATTAGTGGGGTACCACAGGGGTCAGTACTGGAGGGGTCACTAGTAGGCTACCAAAGGGGTCAGTACTTGAGGGGTCACTGTCACTATAGGGGTACGGTGGGGTATGGTGGGGTCACTCACTAGTGGGAAACCACAAGGGTCATTACTGGAGGGGTCACCATCACTAGTAGGCTACCAAAGGCGTCAGTACTGGAGGGGTCACCGTCACTAGTGGGGTACCACCGGGGTCAGTACTGGAGGGGTCACTAGTGGGGTACCACAGGGGTCAGTACTGGAGGGGTCACCGTCACTAGTGGGATACCACAGGGGTCAGTACTTGAGGGGTCACTGTCACTATAGGGGTACCTCAGGGGTCAGTACTGGTGGGGTCACTCACTAGTGGGGAACCACAAGGGTCATTACTGGAGGGGTCACCATCACTAGTAGGCTACCAAAGGCGTCAGTACTGGAGGGGTCACCGTCACTAGTGGGGTACCACCGGGGTCAGTACTGGAGGGGTCACTAGTGGGGTACCACAGGGGTCAGTACTGGAGGGGTCACCGTCACTATTAGGGTACCACAGGGGTCAGTACTGGAGGGGTCACCGTCACTAGTGGGGTACTACAGGGGTCAGTACTGGAATAATCAATGTCACTAGTGGGGAACCACAAGGGTCCGTACTGGAGGCGTCACTATTACTAGTAGGCTACCAAAGGGGTCAGTACTGGAGGGGTCACTGTCACTAGTGGGGTATCACAGCGATAAGTACTGGAGGGGTCACTGTCACTAGTGGGGCACCTCAGGGGTCAGTACTGGAGGGGTCACTGTCACTAGTGGGGTACCACAGGGGTCAGTACTGGAGGGGTCACTAGTAGGGTACCACAGGGGTCAGTACTGGAGGGGTCACTGTCACTAGTGGGGTACCATCAGGGTCAGTACTGGAGAGGTCACTAGTGGGGTACCACCAGGGTCAGTACTGGAGGGGTCACTAGTGGGGTACCACAGGGGTCAGTACTGGAGGGGTCACTAGTGGGGTACCACCAGGGTCAGTACTGGAGGAGTCACCGTCACTAGTGGGGTACCACAGGGGTCAGTACTGGAGGGGTTACCATCACTAGTGGGGTACCTCAGGGGTCAGTACTGGAGGGGTCACCATCACTAGTGGGGTACTACAGGGGTCAGTACTGGAGAAATCAATGTCACTAATGGGGTACCACAGGGGTCAGTACTGGAGAAGTCACTAGTGGGGTACCACGGGTTCAGTATTGGAGGGGTCATCATCAGTAGTGGGGTTCCACAGGGGTCAGTATTGGAGGGATCACTGTCACTAGTAGGCTACCAAAGGGGTCAGTACTGGAGGGGTCACTGTCATGTCACTATAGGGGTACCTCAGGGGTCAGTATTGGTGGGGTCAATCACTAGTGGGGAACCACAGGGGTCAGTACTGGAGGGGTCACCATCACTAGTAGGCTACCAAAGGGGTCAGTACTGGAGGGGACACGTCACTACTGGGGTACCACAGGGGTCAGTACTGGAGGGGTCAGTACTGCAATAATCAATGTCATTAGTGGGGTACCACAGGGGTCAGTACTGGAGGGGTCACTAGTGGGGTACCACAGGGTTCAGTACAGGAGGGATCACCGTCACTAGTAGGCTACCAAAGGGGTCAGTAAAGGAGGGGTCACTGTCACTAGTGGGGTACTTCAGGGGTCAGTACTGGTGGGGTCACTGTCACTAGTGGGGTACCTCAGGGGTCAGTACTAGTGGGGTCACCTTTACTAGTAGGCTACCAAAGGGGTCAGTACTGGAGGGGTCACTGTCACTAGTGGGGTATCTAAAAGGTCAGTACTGGAGGGGTCACTAGTGGGGTACCTTAGGGGTCAGTACTGGAGGAGTCACTGTCACTAGTGGGGTATCACAGGGATAAGTACTGGAGGGGTCACTGTCACTAGTGGGGGACCTCAGGGGTCAGTACTGGAGGGCTCACCGTCACTAGAAGGCTACCAAAGGGGTCAGTACTGCAGGGGTCACTAGTGGGGAACCACAAGGGTCAGTACTGGAGGGGTCACCGTCACTAGTGGGGTACCACGGGGGTCCGTACTGGAGGGGTCACTGTCACTAGTGGGGTACCTCAGAGGTCAGTACTGGAGGGGTCACTAAACTGTGTAAAGTAATTAACACTGAAGAGGACAATATACTGTATATATGCAAGTCACCCGTACATAATAAATGGTAAAACACTGGGTAACACTGACATGGGAAAGAATATAGGAATTTTAATAAAACGGCAAAATAAGTTGCAAAAACCAGTGTCAGACAGCTGCTGCCAAGGCCAGTAAGATAATGGGTTACATCAAAAGGGGCATAGACGGCGGTGATGAGAACATAGTCCTACCACTTTACACATGGACTATGGACTCCTTACTGTAAGAGCAGTGAGAGTATGGACTCTTTACTGTAAGAGCAGTGAGACTATGGACTCTATACTGTAAGAGCAGTGAGACAATGTACTCTATACTGTAGGACCAGTGAGACTATGGACTCTTTACTGTAAGAGCAGTGAGAGTATGGACTCTTTACTGTAAGAGCAGTGAGACTATGGACTCTTTACTGTAAGAGCAGTGAGACTATGGACTCTTTACTGTAAGAGCAGTGAGACTATGGACTCTTTACTGTAAGAGCAGTGAGACTATGGACTCCATACTGTAAGAGCAGTGAGACTATGGACTCTTTACTGTAAGAGCAGTAAGACTATGGACTCTATACTGTAAGAGACGTGAGACTATGGACTCTTTACTGTAAGAGCAGTGAGACTATGGACTCTATACTGTAAGAGACGTGAGACTATGGACTCTTTACTGTAAGAGCAGTGACAGTGTGGACTCTTTACTGTAAGAGCAGTGAGACTATGGACTCTTTACTGTAAGAGCAGTGAGACTATGGACTCTTTACTGTAAGAGCAGTGAGACTATGGACTCTTTACTGTAAGAGCAGTGAGACTATGAACTCTATACTGTAAGAGCAGTGAGACTATGGACTCTTTACTGTAAGAGCAGTGAGACTATGGATTATTTACTGTAAGAGCATTGAGACTATGGACTCTATACTGTAAGAGCAGTGAGACTATGGACTCTATACTGTAAGAGCAGTGAGACTTTGGACTCTTTACTGTAAGAGCAGTGAGACTATGGACTATTTACTGTAAGAGCAGTGAGACTATGGACTCTTTACTGTAAGAGCAATGAGACTATGGACTCTTTACTGTAAGAGCAGTGAGACTATGGACTCTTTACTGTAAGAGCAGTGAGACTATGGACTCTTTGCTGTAAGAGCAGTGAGACTATGGACTCTTTACTGTAAGAGCAGTGAGACTATGGATTCTTTACTGTAAGAGCAGTGAGACTATGGACTCTTTACTGTAGGAGCAGTGAGACTATGGACTCTACTGTAAGAGCAGTGAGACTATGGACTCTTTACTGTAAGAGCAGTAAAACTATGGACTCTTTACTGTAAGAGCAGTGAGACTATGGACTCTTTACTGTAAGAGCAGTGAGACTATGGCCTCTATACTGTAAGAGCAGTGAGACTATGGACTCTTTACTGTAAGAGCAGTGAGACTATGGACTCTTTACTGTAAGTGCAGTGAGACTATGGACTCTTTACTGTAAGAGCAGTGAGACTATGGACTCTGTACTGTAAGAGCAGTGAGACTATGGACTCTGTACTGTAAGAGCAGTGAGACTATGGACTCTTTACTGTAAGAGCAGTGAGACTATGGACTCTATACTGTAAGAGCAGTGAGACTATGGACTCTTTACTGTAAGAGCGGTGAGACTATGGACTCTTTACTGTAAGAGCAGTGAGACTATGGACTCTATACTGTAAGATCAGTGAGACAATGGACTCTATACTGTAAGAGCAGTGAGACTATGGACTCTTTACTGTAAGAGCAGTGAGACTATGGACTGTTTACGGTAAGAGCAGTGAGACTATGGACTCTATACTGTAAGAGCAGTGAGACTATGGACTCTATACTGTAAGAGCAGTGAGACTATGGACTCTATACTGTAAGAGCAGTGAGACTATGGACTCTTTACTGTAAGAGCAGTGAGACTATGGACTCTTTACTGTAAGAGCAGTGAGACTATGGACTCTTTACTGTAAGAGCAGTGAGACTATGGACTCTATACTGTAAGAGCAGTGAGACTATGGACTCTTTACTGTAAGAGCAGTGAGACTATGGACTCTTTACTGTAAGAGCAGTGAGACTATGGATTCTTTACTGTAAGAGCAGTGAGACTATGGACTCTTTACTGTAGGAGCAGTGAGACTATGGACTCTACTGTAAGAGCAGTGAGACTATGGACTCTTTACTGTAAGAGCAGTAAAACTATGGACTCTTTACTGTAAGAGCAGTGAGACTATGGACTCTTTACTGTAAGAGCAGTGAGACTATGGCCTCTATACTGTAAGAGCAGTGAGACTATGGACTCTTTACTGTAAGAGCAGTGAGACTATGGACTCTTTACTGTAAGTGCATTGAGACTATGGACTCTTTACTGTAAGAGCAGTGAGACTATGGACTCTTTACTGTAAGAGCAGTGAGACTATGGACTCTGTACTGTAAGAGCAGTGAGACTATGGACTCTTTACTGTAAGAGCAGTGAGACTATGGACTCTATACTGTAAGAGCAGTGAGACTATGGACTCTTTACTGTAAGAGCGGTGAGACTATGGACTCTTTACTGTATGAGCGGTGAGACTATGGATTCTATACTGTAAGATCAGTGAGACAATGGACTCTATACTGTAAGAGCAGTGAGACTATGGACTCTTTACTGTAAGAGCAGTGAGACTATGGACTGTTTACGGTAAGAGCAGTGAGACTATGGACTCTATACTGTAAGAGCAGTGAGACTATGGACTCATTACTGTAAGAGCAGTGAGACTATGGACTCTTTACTGTAAGAGCAGTGAGACTATGGACTCTTTACTGTAAGAGCAGTGAGACTATGGACTCTTTAATGTAGGAGCAGTGAGACTATGGACTCTTTACTGTAAGAGCAGTGAGACTATGGACTCTTTACTGTAAGAGCAGTGAGACTATGGACTCTTTACTGTAAGAGCAGTGAGACTATGGACTCTATACTGTAAGAGCAGTGAGACTATGGACTCTATACTGTAAGAGCAGTGAGACTATGGACTCTATACTGTAAGAGCAGTGAGACTAAGGGACTCTTTACTGTAAGAGCAGTGAGACTATGGACTCTATACTGTAAGAGCAGTGAGACTAAGGGACTCTTTACTGTAAGAGCAGTGAGACTATGGACTGTATACTGTAAGAGCAGTGAGACTATAGACTCTTTACTGTAAGAGCAGTGAGACAATGGACTCTGTACTGTAAGAGCAGTGAGACTAGACTCTTTACTGTAAGAGCAGTGAGACTATGGACTATTTACTGTAAGAGCAGTGAGACTATGGACTCTTTACTGTAAGAGCAGTGAGACTATGGACTATTTACTGTAAGAGCAGTGAGACTATGGACTCTTTACTGTAAGAGCAGTGAGACTATGGACTCTTTACTGTAAGAGCAGTGAGACTATGGACTCTTTACTGTAAGAGCAGTGAGACTATGGACTCTTTACTGTAAGAGCAGTGAGACTATGGACTCTATACTGTAAGAGCAGTGAGACTATGGACTCTTTACTGTAAGAGCAGTGAGACTATGGACTCTTTACTGTAAGAGCAGTGAGACTATGGACTCTGTACTGTAAGAGCAGTGAGACTATGGACTCTTTACTGTAAGAGCAGTGAGACTATGGACTCTATACTGTAAGAGCAGTGAGACTATGGACTCTTTACTGTAAGAGCAGTGAGACTATGGACTCTTTACTGTAAGAGCAGTGAGACTATGGACTCTATACTGTAAGAGCAGTGAGACTATGGACTCTTTACTGTAAGAGCAGTGAGACTATGGACTCTTTACTGTAAGAGCAGTGAGACTATGGACTCTATACTGTAAGAGCAGTGAGACTATGGACTCTTTACTGTAAGAGCAGTGAGACTATGGACTCTTTACTGTAAGAGCAGTGAGACTATGGACTCTTTACTGTAAGAGCAGTGAGACTATGGACTCTTTACTGTAAGAGCAGTGAGACTATGGACTCTTTACTGTAAGAGCAGTGAGACTATGGACTCTTTACTGTAAGAGCAGTGAGACTATGGACTCTATACTGTAAGAGCAGTGAGACTATGGACTCTTTACTGTAAGAGCAGTGAGACTATGGACTCTTTACTGTAAGAGCAGTGAG
>CM065592.1:2932825-3085896 GCA_033119425.1 Bufotes viridis
TATCTCAGACATCTGTCAAAACTACCTACAATCTGTAGCAAAAAAGAATCCAGATAGATCGCCAGAGGCTGCAGCAGCGAGTCAGCGCCGGACACTATTGGACGTCCAGGAGGAGAAGCCATTTTCTTATGAACCTTTGGCAGCAGATAAAGGATCGGTATCTTGGGATATAAACTACTCAGGGCTCTTACAGTCTTGGCATCAATAATGCCCTTGTCCTTACTGTCTTCCAAAAAACCATCAATCTCCTTTTTACATTCAGCGGTGGGATCTCCTGGGAGTTTCCTATAGACGTGGGTATCAGCCAGCTGTCTACAGGCTTCTGCAATGTACATAGACGTATTCATCACAGCAATAGCCCCTCCTTTATCTGCTTTTATAATGACACTTTCTCTACTGCCAAACCTTCACATTTAGATTCTCCTTTCTAGATGGAACCTTATCCCATAGACTTTATACTTCATTCAATACAGACTGCTGAGATGTATTCAATGTGTCATTTGTTTATATCTGGATCAAAGCGACTTTTAATCCGTAGAGGATCAGGAATAATATACAATGGGGATATCCCCCCCACCTCTATCTATCCACATAAAAAAAAAAAATTTGTAATCTTATCTGTCAACAAAATGTATTAAATCATAAATTGAAACTCGGTTATATCAGCAGCTGGCAGAAAGCCCCGGCCCTTATTCCAGGCCCTGAGCGCTGTGTCTGTCTGTTCACCGTCAGAGATGTTACTCACCAGATTTTCCATAGATTTACTTACCTCTTTTTTGTCCCTTTTTCTTTTCTTGTTGCCACTTTCTTCCTCTTCCTCTGACTGAGTGCTCGTCCCCGACTCCCCTCAAGTCTCTTTTGATACATTTTTCTTTTTGGTTTCCTTTTCTAAAAATCGTGCAGAGGAACGACCAGATGGTAACTTCATATAATTAGTTCCAGAGGCTCGCTCCTCTCCTGCTTCAGACACTTGTTCAGATGAACTGTTCCTCGCCCGCCGGGCTCTGCTCTCTACACTGAGTAATGATGAAAATGTTATTCATTTATTGGATGTTGAATTACGGCGCGTAGAGGGCGGATGTGAGACCACGCTATTGACAAAGACCACAGATCGGAATAACCTGCTGCTTCATTCCAGCCACCGCGCCCCTCACATCTTTTCTAGTATCCCTAGGAGCCAGTTCACACGGGCTAGAAGAATATCCAGTACAGATAAAGAATATGATAGGTTGTCAGGGTCCTCAGTAGCAGGGCTACATATAGCAGAGACATTCTCCGGTCTTTCTAAGTATTTTTTCAACATATTAATATGAAAGGCTCTTTTTAGCCTCTCATCATTACAACTGGCGATTACATAAGTTGTATCGCACAGCTTCACTATCACCTTATAAGGGCCCGGCCAGAAAGCCTGCAGTTTATCCTGCTTAACGGGCTTCAATACTAAGAACTTTTGTCCTATAAAGATATTACCTTGTCGGGCACCCCTATCATACCACACCCTCTTGGGCCGCCTGGAGGTTGTCAGACTGTCCGTGTCAGCTGCTCCATGCGGTCCTGAAGCTCCAGTACGTATGATACGATTGGGGTCCCTTCCTTCTCCGTTTCCCCCTCCTATTGCTCCCTGATGAGATCAAGGGGCCCTCACACCTTTCTCCCATATAGAAGCTCGAAGGGGGAAAACCCAGTTTATTCTTGTGGTACCTCCCTATAGGCAAATAGGAGGTGCTGTAGGAATCGCTCCCAGTCTCTGTAATTACTGATGAAAGTCCTCGAGCATTTGCTTCACCCTAGGTACACACCTAAGCGTTTTACAGCACGTTCAAACGCGCTGTAAAACGCACAACATGTGAAAAGCCATGCTTTCCTATGGGCATGGTTCACATTTGGGTGTTTTACAGCGCGTTTGAACGCGCTGGAAAACGCCTAACGCTGTCGCTTCTACTTGAGCTTCTTTAGGGCGTTTTTGCGCGCATTTCCGTCCATAGGATTGTATTAGAACGCGCAAAGATGAAGAAATGCGCGTTTTCTGTTCCAAAAACGCGCCTACGAACGTGCGTTTTTTACTAGGCAACCAGCTGAAAAAGGCCACTCCTAGGTGCAAGACAGAATCCTAGGCCCAAGCATGGAGGAAGCAGGCTGTGAAGCAGAGACCCTCATCAGGCTCGTGCGTCCGAAACGCTGCCTTTATGACACGAAGGACCCAAAATATAAAAATCGTAGATACAGTCAGCAGGCTTGGGAAGATATAGGCAAAAGCCTATGGAAAGAGTGGCCGCAAATGGCCAAAGCAGGCCAAACTGCCAAAGGTAAATCAAAGTGTGGTTTTCAAACGGTGCAATTTAACTCCCTGTGTCCCCTGGTCATAATTATATATGGGCTTCCTATGTCACAGAGCTTTGGCAGCTTTGGTGGCCGGTTTAGCCAATGTTAAATGCAGCCCCCTCCCCCGTTATGTGGAAACCACAAACATTTTATCTGTCCAAAGCCTCATGCACACGGCAGTGTTGCACGGCCGTGCCTGGTCCGTGTGTAGCAGCGGCCGGGCATGGTGTACACATGTCCATGTGCCTAGGTGTAGTAATGCGCCTGCCTGATGTTAACGGCGTCTCAGCAAACAACTACGCCGTGTGCTGCTGCTGCCATACAAATGCCTGGCCATGTTAAACACGGTCCCTGCATATCCTTGTGACATTGCTGTGTGCTTTCCCTCTGATTACTGAGCGCACACTTCCACCCCTGTTTTCCAAAACGAGTTTTTGGTTCAACCTTTCTTTATTTTGATTAATTTGGATGTGGGCCCACATGCTTTTTGTAATTTATGGCGGTCCGTGTCCCTTTTGTGTTAGGTTTATTTGATTTGCATGTTTTGCCTAGTCGATGGCATTGCAAAATGGGGCTTTAATGCGTCTGTGTATGTACTACTCCCAGCATGCTCTGAAGACACGTTATTATGCTACGCATTGTGTAATGATCTTGGGTGGGTTATTGGGGTGGAAACCAGTGTGTTGCAAATGTCTCATCCCTTCGCTGCAACGCCATACAGACACTGTGAATTTTGTGGATTGTTTGCCGAGGGAAGTACATACACAGAATATTTAACGTTCTGTATGGTATATTATTCTAAAGGGGACATCAATGGGATCCCATCTTGTTTTAAATTTATTGGGGGTTTATAAACCGGTATGTGTGCGGCTGGCTGTGGCCATGTCACTCGGCCTAGATCAGCGTCAATGTCCTGCTCCCTCGCAACTAAGGCTTTATGAACTTTTAGGAACTTTTTTATTACTTTGCCCACCCACCATGCACCTTTTGTGTAGAAGCCCTACGAAATAAGGACAAGAGGAGTAGCGCATGTCAAAACATAAACCTTTTTATGAACACACGTGAAAATGACAAACATAACAATAACCATAGATTAGAAATTAACTAAATTTTTGAAAACTAGATTTACATCTCAATTGCTTCCATTTGCCAGGGAAGCTCACCCTCTGGCGACATGCAGTATCGTGCGAAATGGTCCCGAACATGTGCACCATGTGCGGTGCCATGGACCACTGTGAGCTGGGTAGGCCCCAGAGTGTGACTGAGGGTGTCCTCAAAATTGAAGCCATCTCTCTGCCGCACAAAGTTGTGCAGTACACATGCCGCCTTGACTGCCTTGATAGCAGTATCTATTTTCAATGGAATTGGCGAATGGAGGAAACGCCATTTGTTGGCGAGAATGCCGAAGGCGCATTCCACCACCCTTCTTGATCGGGTCAGCCTATAATTAAACACCCTTCTCTCGGTAGTTAGTCCTTTGCTTGAGAAGGGCCGCATCATATTCCCCCCCAGGGCGAATGCCTCGTCAGCAACAAACACGTACGGCATGGCCGGATAAGTTGTGCCTGGCAGAATTTGGGGTGCTGGAAGCTCAAGGGAATTACTTGTGAATTACAGTGTGATGCGGTGCATACAATCCTTCCTTCCGGCTGAAAACGTCCCATCACAGCCCATAGCACCTCCACCACCCCCAACCCATCTCCCACAGCAGTCGCCACAATACCACTACCCACCAATCCAAGCACCAGCGAACCCATGGTCCCCAAGACCACCAATGCCATATCAGTACGGCTCAACAAGCATGGGCCACAGCACGTCTGCACAAATGGCACCAGGAGGCCAAGGGCCGCACATGCGCGAATGTGCAATGCCCACTGAGCCCGATTATTCGGGAACCCAGTATCAAAATTTATAATTTGTCCAGATAATGGATGAAACTTTATGTTATTGCCTCAGGGGGGTGTCCACGTTGGGACAGTTGAACATTATTTTTTAATGTGTGCAAAACAATATAATGTTGCTTTTTGTTTTATCTATTGTCCTAATTTCAAAAAAAATAGTAAGCAACATATTACTATTTCAGTGGGGCACACAAACATAATAAACGTTTGTGGCTAAACAATATGTCTGGCTTGTCTAAATTGAGTGTGTATACGTCTATATTTATTGTACACATTGGTATGGTCTAGAAATTCGCGCCTACTGGGCTAACATCACAGACAGCATCAAGGGAATAGTGTGACCCACAAACCCTAGCACACCAACCATACTGACGTCAACCACAGGGACAGCAGAATATACACCAAACACACACTGTACATGATTACTAGGGCCATAATGATGCTACTTACCTCAAGGTAATTAAGAGCCTCTGAACAGGTGGGATGCTGTCACGCATGAACGTGTCCTGGCGTTGCAAATATACAGACATCAGCCCCAGGAGTTCATCAAAACTGTTTGGAAGACAAGACAGTTTTCGGAACAGTAACATACACATATACGCCAATCATAGGAACACCAAAAAAAAAGGAGGTAACATCAGACACATATGGCTACTAACCTGGATATGGACATCCGTGTGTAGTTCATAAAGCGATCCTCATGTACCCGTAGGTTATAGTACAAAGCCCAGAACTGACCCCTACTATTGCGGTCCACGATCAACGGATGGATCCAAAAACGTCGCCGGGTCGTTCTCCGACGACGCATCCGCAAGAGGAACACTCCACACACCATTGCTGCCACTTGCGTTTGTCTCCTAAACTCCATAGAAATCCACCAAATTAACCACACCAAACTCCAACAGTACAACACTCTCAAACACACCTCAAAATCTCAATTTGGCAAACATTCAACACCTTTCATATAGGTAGGCCTGCATTTTTAGTGGATCTAGCACCTGTCAATCACAAAAACGCGCATACAATCGCGCGTTTGTCGCGCGTAAAAACGCTTGAAGAAACGCACGCCAGCAAAACGCTTAGGTGTGTTCCCAGCCTTAAAGGGCTTCTGTCACCCCCCAAAAGTTTTCTTTTTTGGGCTTACTAAAATCCTTATAGGGCGATTATTCTATATATACTGTTTTTACCTTTTTCTGTTGGTTATTTTCACTAAAAAACACACTTTTTAAATATGTAAATTACCTTGCTACCAGCAAGTAGGGCGGTTACTTGCTGGTAGCCGCCGCATCCTCCTTTCCAAAAAACGCCCCCTCCTCCTGTTGAGTGACAGGGCCAGCGAGCGCTCTCCTCCTCTGGCTGGCCCTGTCTCAGTTCCAAATCGCGCGCCTGTGCCGTCCCAGTCTTCAGTTCACTGAGAGGAGGACGCTCGCTCGGCCGCTCCTTCCTCAGTGCGCCTGCGCCGATGATGTCACATCTACACCCGGAAGAGAAGATGCCGTCGACTTCTCTTCCGGGTGTAGATGTGACGTCATCGGCAAGCGCACTGAAGCAGAGCGCCGAGCGGCGTCCCCTCTCAGTGCGCCTGCGCCGACTGATGACCGGGAGGCGCAGGCGCGGATTGGAGACGGAGACAGGCCAGCCAGAGGAGAAGAGCGCTGCTGGCCCTGTCACTCAACAGGAAGGAGGCGTTGAAAGAGGATGCGGCGGCTACCAGCAGTAACCGCCTACTGCTGGTAGCAAGGTATTTATATTTAAAAAGTGCGTTTTTTAGCGAAAATAACCAACAGAAAAAGGTAAAAACAGTATATATAGAATAATCGCCCTATAAGGATTTTAGTAAGCCCAAAAAAGAAAAATGACTTTTGGGGGGTGACAGAAGCACTTCAAACAGTTTACCCACAACAGATGTTAAACTTACCGGCCTATAATTTCCAGGCTCTGTTTTTGGACCCTTTTTGAATATTGGCACCATATTTGCTATACGCCAGTCTGGTGGAACATTCCCTGTCAGTATGGAGTCCGTGAATATCAAAAATAAGGGTCTGGCTAGGACATCACTTAATTCCCTTAGGATACGGGGGTGTATGCCATCCGGTCCTGGCGATTTGTCTATTTTAATCTTTTTAAGTTGCTGTTGTACTTCTTCCTGGGTCAGACAGGGCACTTTTAATGGGGGATTTACTTTTACATTCTGCATTTCATCTGACAGTTTATTTTCCTCAGTGAATACAGTGGAGAAGAAAATATTTTTGCTTTATCCTCTTCGCTCTCTGCAACACCCCCCTCATTGCTATGTAGAGGGCCGACTCCTTCAGGTTTATATTTTTTACTATTTATATAATTGAAAAACATTTTAGGGTTAGTTTTGCTCTCTTTGGCAATTAATCTCTCGGTCTCTAGTTTGGCAGTTTTTATTAGTTTTTTACATATTCTATTTTTTTCCTTATAGTTTATCAGTGCTTCCTGGCTCCCCTCCTGCTTTAGTGATTTAAGGGAAAATGCTGGGCCCAATGGGTCGAAGCGAGGGACAGCACGACAGATGCACTTGCTCATTTCGGGGTCTCTAGTACCCCTTTATCAAGTCTAAAAGGATAATAAAAATGGTAATAGTAATAATCATAATAAAATAAAGGTACATCGAAAAAATGGCGATCAAACAAATCAAGATATGATAACAAATGCACTAAAAATTAGATGAACGATAAGTAAATGTATACAAAAGGTTCATATAATTAGATAAAATAAAATGATCTAAAATGTTTACATATGTATATAAAAAAAAAATATATATATATATATATATATATATAATACAGAATATATATATATATAGAGTATGCAAAGACAATTTTCTGAGGTTTGGATACCTAACTAATATATAAAAAAAAAAAAAAAAAAAAAAACGGAGATACCAGAGTGGTGTGATCCCATATGTAATAATAATAAAACATGGGCCTATAGCATTATTTATCTTACTATAGTTTAATCATATACCCATAAAATGCATAAAAAGCCAGTGTAAACATAAGGGAACAACTATGTAGAAACTATTTGTCTATATGCAACCTGGAAGGCTGGTATGTACGATAAATCAGACTCCAATAGGAGAGTGGTAATTAGTGGTGGACATACTAGGTAGCAGCCGCAGTTTCTATTACCTTGGAGAGATAGTCAGCTCAGCGCTGACACGGCCGACTGCTAGCACGTGGAGGACGCCGACTATGCGAGTCGCGCGCCTCCGACCTGGTAGAAGAAGCGTGGCCGGGAGTCCAGGCTGAACGCGATTGGTGGAACAGGGCTGAGGGGAGGGGGCGTGGTTAGCTCGGTAGAGCGAGCGCTGGAGGCACGGTGCTTAATAAGGCTGGGGAGATTAAGCATGGCTCATAACAGCACTATATTATTTCTGGTAGTGACTTGCTGTGGTATATACTTGTACAATAAGTGTGTTCAAAAATGAAAATAATGGATTTCATTACAAGAAATGAGGGAAAATAGTTATTGGTCGTGGAAATATCAAATTGTTTTTCTTTTTGGGAAAAATAAATATATAAATAAATAATAAAAAAAAATATAGTAAATAAATAAATAAATAAAGGGAAAAATAAACAAAACACAAGATGGTTGCAAAAATCATATTGGTGTGGGGGTGAAATGCCGATGATAGAAAACCAGATGGTGTGGGCTAAAAGCATTTATTTTCAAGACTTTCATTAAGACCATACGGTTCCAAGGTTTGTAGTTTAAAGATCCAATACATTTCTCGCTTTTGGAGGACTCTAAATCTATCTGGAGTGTCTTCACTGATTTGTTCAATGGGGGTGATTTTCAGTTTTGATGGATCTTTATCATGCACCGATAGAAAGTGTTTAGACACACTATGTTTGAGGTAGCCATGTGTAATATTCCAACGGTGATTATTCAAGCGGTCTCTTAATGATTGGATCGTGCGGCCCACATATTGGAGGCCGCATTCACACTCAAGTAGATAGACCACATATGATGATGAGCAGCTCAGGTGACCCTTGATTTGGAATTCCTCCCCAGTTATGTTGCTAGTGAATTTTTTTAAACGATTTGTTATGGTGTTGCAGCACTTGCATAGTCTGTGACTACATTTAAAAGTGCCTGTCACCACAGGGAGTGTTGCCTGGACTAATTTCTTTCTTTTTCTTTTTAGACAGCTAGGAGCAAGCAAGTTTTTAAGTGTTCTGGCTCTTCTAAAGATGATCTTAGGTTGTGGCGGTATAAGATCTTTTAGGTATGGGTCATTCGCCAATACATGCCAATACTTGCCTAGGATATTTCTTAGTGTCTTCTGATTGGGACTGAATGTAGTTATGAAGGTTGATTTATGGGAAGTGAGATCTGATGATGCCTTTTCATTATTTTTAAGGAGACTCTCTTCCTGGCTCAGACTGTTTACTCGTAGGAACGCATTTTCTACCAGCCTTTTTGGATATCCTTTGCTGGTAAATCTTGACCTCAGAATTTTGCTCTGGTCCAGGAAATCACCTGTCTTGCTGCAATTCCTCCGTATACGTTTAAATTGACTGAAAGGGATATTATCCTTCCATTTTTTATAATGAGCGCTTTTGTAATCCAAATAGCTGTTGCTATCCACTTTTTTGAAAAACGTTTTGGTCTTGATAGAGTGGTCTTCCGTATAGAGCAGTAGATCAAGGTACTCTATTGCTGTGTTCGATTTATTAGCTGTGAAAGTCAAATTCCACGTATTGTTATTGAGGAATGTAACAAAGGCATCAGCTTCTTCTTTCGTTCCTTTCCAGATTAAGATCAAATCATCTATGTATCTTTTGTATAGGACAATATTGTTTAACCATTGGTGATTTTCATAGATGAAATTCTCTTCAAAACGGCCCATATATAAATTAGCAAAACTTGGCGCAAAGCGCGTCCCCATTGCGGTCCCGTTGCATTGCCTATAGATTTTTCCTTCAAAGGTAAAGGTATTATGGATGAGGATAAATCTAATAGCATCCAAAATGAAGTTTTGATGGTCCACAGATAGGCGGCTGTCAGTTGTTAGATATTCACTGGTTGTGCGTATTCCAGCTTCGTGTGGAATATTTGAATATAGGGCCGTTACGTCCAGAGTGAGCCAAGAGTAATCTTCTTTCCATTCAAGTCCTTGTAGGAGCAAGATTAGTTCAGTTGAATCTTTTAGGTAAGACGGTAGCTGGACTACAAACTTCTGTAAGAAAATGTCGACGTAGTGCGACAAATTACAGGTTAAGGAATTAATTCCCGATATAATTGGGCGTCCAGGTGGGTTCTTTTGATCTTTATGCACTTTCGGCAAATTATAGAAAATGGCTAGACTTGGGTGGTCCACTATTATGTGTTCTTTTTCCTTTTTGAAATAATTCCTTTTTCTTCTGCTATTTTCAATAGGGACATTAAATTCTTTTCGTCTTCGTTTAGCGGGTTTGCCGAGAGTGTTTCATAATATTCAGGGTCTTCGAGAATTCTTCTCGCCTCCCTTATATAATCGTCACGGTCCTGTATGACGATTCCTCCCCTTTGTCTGCACTTCTGATGATTAATGAATCATTATCCATTAGTTCTTTTAGTGCGTTCTCTTCGCTCCTACTCAGGTTGTTTTTAACCTTGGTCTTAGCATTGATGTTCCTCATTTCCTGGGTAACTAATGAGAAAAATGTATTTATATGGTTTCCCCTATGGTGTATGGGGTTAAAGTTGGATTTTGGTCTTAATGAAGTGTGCATGGAGGAATCCTTTGATAGGTGATCTACCTCCTCTGTCTCGGTTTTGATCTTATGAGACTCGATAGAATAATGTCTCTGTAGTGTAAGAGTGCGAATGAATCTATTTAAATCAACAAATAATTCGAACTCGTTAAACTTCTTCGCGGGGCAAAAAGAAAGGCCCTTGCGCAAGAGTGATGTTTGTGCAGAGGAAAGATGACATGTGGAAAGGTTGAATATTTTCACTGTGGTGTTACTTTGTTCTTCTTTAAGCTTTGTGGATTGTCTAATGTTGTCATTAGGTGTTCTTCTATTAATATGTTTCCGAATTCCTCCTCTGCAACCCCTTCGACATTTTTTCTTTTTAGGCCTTTTTGGGGTGGTTCTGTTTTTGGTTTGAAGAAATCGGTTAATAATCATAATAAAATAAAGGTACATCGAAAAAATGGCGATCAAACAAATCAAGATATGATAACAAATGCACTAAAAATTAGATGAACGATAAGTAAATGTATACAAAAGGTTCATATAATTAGATAAAATAAAATGATCTAAAATGTTTACATATGTATATAAAAAAAATATATATATATATATATATATATATAATACAGAATATATATATATATAGAGTATGCAAAGACAATTTTCTGAGGTTTGGATACCTAACTAATATATAAAAAACAAAAAAAAAAAAAAAACGGAGATACCAGAGTGGTGTGATCCCATATGTAATAATAATAAAACATGGGCCTATAGCATTATTTATCTTACTATAGTTTAATCATATACCCATAAAATGCATAAAAAGCCAGTGTAAACATAAGGGAACAACTATGTAGAAACTATTTGTCTATATGCAACCTGGAAGGCTGGTATGTACGATAAATCAGACTCCAATAGGAGAGTGGTAATTAGTGGTGGACATACTAGGTAGCAGCCGCAGTTTCTATTACCTTGGAGAGATAGTCAGCTCAGCGCTGACACGGCCGACTGCTAGCACGTGGAGGACGCCGACTATGCGAGTCGCGCGCCCTCCGACCTGGTAGAAGAAGCGTGGCCGGGAGTCCAGGCTGAACGCGATTGGTGGAACAGGGCTGAGGGGAGGGGGCGTGGTTAGCTCGGTAGAGCGAGCGCTGGAGGCACGGTGCTTAATAAGGCTGGGGAGATTAAGCATGGCTCATAACAGCACTATATTATTTCTGGTAGTGACTTGCTGTGGTATATACTTGTACAATAAGTGTGTTCAAAAATGAAAATAATGGATTTCATTACAAGAAATGAGGGAAAATAGTTATTGGTCGTGGAAATATCAAATTGTTTTTCTTTTTGGGAAAAATAAATATATAAATAAATAATAAAAAAAATATAGTAAATAAATAAATAAATAAAGGGAAAAATAAACAAAACACAAGATGGTTGCAAAAATCATATTGGTGTGGGGGTGAAATGCCGATGATAGAAAACCAGATGGTGTGGGCTAAAAGCATTTATTTTCAAGACTTTCATTAAGACCATACGGTTCCAAGGTTTGTAGTTTAAAGATCCAATACATTTCTCGCTTTTGGAGGACTCTAAATCTATCTGGAGTGTCTTCACTGATTTGTTCAATGGGGGTGATTTTCAGTTTTGATGGATCTTTATCATGCACCGATAGAAAGTGTTTAGACACACTATGTTTGAGGTAGCCATGTGTAATATTCCAACGGTGATTATTCAAGCGGTCTCTTAATGATTGGATCGTGCGGCCCACATATTGGAGGCCGCATTCACACTCAAGTAGATAGACCACATATGATGATGAGCAGCTCAGGTGACCCTTGATTTGGAATTCCTCCCCAGTTATGTTGCTAGTGAATTTTTTAAACGATTTGTTATGGTGTTGCAGCACTTGCATAGTCTGTGACTACATTTAAAAGTGCCTGTCACCACAGGGAGTGTTGCCTGGACTAATTTCTTTCTTTTTCTTTTTAGACAGCTAGGAGCAAGCAAGTTTTTAAGTGTTCTGGCTCTTCTAAAGATGATCTTAGGTTGTGGCGGTATAAGATCTTTTAGGTATGGGTCATTCGCCAATACATGCCAATACTTGCCTAGGATATTTCTTAGTGTCTTCTGATTGGGATTGAATGTAGTTATGAAGGTTGATTTATGGGAAGTGAGATCTGATGATGCCTTTTCATTATTTTTAAGGAGACTCTCTTCCTGGCTCAGACTGTTTACTCGTAGGAACGCATTTTCTACCAGCCTTTTTGGATATCCTTTGCTGGTAAATCTTGACCTCAGAATTTTGCTCTGGTCCAGGAAATCACCTGTCTTGCTGCAATTCCTCCGTATACGTTTAAATTGACTGAAAGGGATATTATCCTTCCATTTTTATAATGAGCGCTTTTGTAATCCAAATAGCTGTTGCTATCCACTTTTTTGAAAAACGTTTTGGTCTTGATAGAGTGGTCTTCCGTATAGAGCAGTAGATCAAGGTACTCTATTGCTGTGTTCGATTTATTAGCTGTGAAAGTCAAATTCCACGTATTGTTATTGAGGAATGTAACAAAGGCATCAGCTTCTTCTTTCGTTCCTTTCCAGATTAAGATCAAATCATCTATGTATCTTTTGTATAGGACAATATTGTTTAACCATTGGTGATTTTCATAGATGAAATTCTCTTCAAAACGGCCCATATATAAATTAGCAAAACTTGGCGCAAGCGCGTCCCCATTGCGGTCCCGTTGCATTGCCTATAGATTTTTCCTTCAAAGGTAAAGGTATTATGGATGAGGATAAATCTAATAGCATCCAAAATGAAGTTTTGATGGTCCACAGATAGGCGGCTGTCAGTTGTTAGATATTCACTGGTTGTGCGTATTCCAGCTTCGTGTGGAATATTTGAATATAGGGCCGTTACGTCCAGAGTGAGCCAAGAGTAATCTTCTTTCCATTCAAGTCCTTGTAGGAGCAAGATTAGTTCAGTTGAATCTTTTAGGTAAGACGGTAGCTGGACTACAAACTTCTGTAAGAAAATGTCGACGTAGTGCGACAAATTACAGGTTAAGGAATTAATTCCCGATATAATTGGGCGTCCAGGTGGGTTCTTTTGATCTTTATGCACTTTCGGCAAATTATAGAAAATGGCTAGACTTGGGTGGTCCACTATTATGTGTTCTTTTTCCTTTTTGAAATAATTCCTTTTTCTTCTGCTATTTTCAATAGGGACATTAAATTCTTTTCGTCTTCGTTTAGCGGGTTTGCCGAGAGTGTTTCATAATATTCAGGGTCTTCGAGAATTCTTCTCGCCTCCCTTATATAATCGTCACGGTCCTGTATGACGATTCCTCCCCTTTGTCTGCACTTCTGATGATTAATGAATCATTATCCATTAGTTCTTTTAGTGCGTTCTCTTCGCTCCTACTCAGGTTGTTTTTAACCTTGGTCTTAGCATTGATGTTCCTCATTTCCTGGGTAACTAATGAGAAAAATGTATTTATATGGTTTCCCCTATGGTGTATGGGGTTAAAGTTGGATTTTGGTCTTAATGAAGTGTGCATGGAGGAATCCTTTGATAGGTGATCTACCTCCTCTGTCTCGGTTTTGATCTTATGAGACTCGATAGAATAATGTCTCTGTAGTGTAAGAGTGCGAATGAATCTATTTAAATCAACAAATAATTCGAACTCGTTAAACTTCTTCGCGGGGCAAAAAGAAAGGCCCTTGCGCAAGAGTGATGTTTGTGCAGAGGAAAGATGACATGTGGAAAGGTTGAATATTTTCACTGTGGTGTTACTTTGTTCTTCTTTAAGCTTTGTGGATTGTCTAATGTTGTCATTAGGTGTTCTTCTATTAATATGTTTCCGAATTCCTCCTCTGCAACCCCTTCGACATTTTTTCTTTTTAGGCCTTTTTGGGGTGGTTCTGTTTTTGGTTTGAAGAAATCGGTTATTGTAGTCGTCCCTCCCGATCACACACATCCAGACAGAATCAGCAAACATATACCAGATATCGCAGTAACATCCCAAAACCTCCCAACAATGTAGGTATGACATCAGATACCAGACTTTCTGACCAGACGGTACGTCCCAAGTCACATCTGGTCCGAAATAAAACCTACAATCAGGACAAAATGATCAACAATACTCCTGTGCTCCCTAAGTCAAAAAAATTAGGGACCCTAACACCAAAAACATTACCACCTTCCAATATTTGCAAACTTCCTCATTCTGACACACCTATTTGGTTCACCCCTCCATCGATACCATCTGCATTATACCAAGACCAACAAACCACATCTCCTACCAATCTCCCCCTTGGCTGCCCCTTAAACCTGCCACCGACAGTATTCCCTTCAACACGAGAGAGTGAAGCTATTCCAAGCAGAGAACCCTCAGTGTCAGAAGATTCACTCATCACCATCCATAACACAAGTACTACCGAAGATTCTTGTTTATCTCCTTTACATACTACCAACCATCTGGAGGGACGACTACAATAACCGATTTCTTCAAACCAAAAACAGAACCACCCCAAAAAGGCCTAAAAAGAAAAAATGTCGAAGGGGTTGCAGAGGAGGAATTCGGAAACATATTAATAGAAGAACACCTAATGACAACATTAGACAATCCACAAAGCTTAAAGAAGAACAAAGTAACACCACAGTGAAAATATTCAACCTTTCCACATGTCATCTTTCCTCTGCACAAACATCACTCTTGCGCAAGGGCCTTTCTTTTTGCCCCGCGAAGAAGTTTAACGAGTTCGAATTATTTGTTGATTTAAATAGATTCATTCGCACTCTTACACTACAGAGACATTATTCTATCGAGTCTCATAAGATCAAAACCGAGACAGAGGAGGTAGATCACCTATCAAAGGATTCCTCCATGCACACTTCATTAAGACCAAAATCCAACTTTAACCCCATACACCATAGGGGAAACCATATAAATACATTTTTCTCATTAGTTACCCAGGAAATGAGGAACATCAATGCTAAGACCAAGGTTAAAAACAACCTGAGTAGGAGCGAAGAGAACGCACTAAAAGAACTAATGGATAATGATTCATTAATCATCAGAAGTGCAGACAAAGGGGAGGAATCGTCATACAGGACCGTGACGATTATATAAGGGAGGCGAGAAGAATTCTCGAAGACCCTGAATATTATGAAACACTCTCGGCAAACCCGCTAAACGAAGACGAAAAGAATTTAATGTCCCTATTGAAAATAGCAGAAGAAAAAGGAATTATTTCAAAAAGGAAAAAGAACACATAATAGTGGACCACCCAAGTCTAGCCATTTTCTATAATTTGCCGAAAGTGCATAAAGATCAAAAGAACCCACCTGGACGCCCAATTATATCGGGAATTAATTCCTTAACCTGTAATTTGTCGCACTACGTCGACATTTTCTTACAGAAGTTTGTAGTCCAGCTACCGTCTTACCTAAAAGATTCAACTGAACTAATCTTGCTCCTACAAGGACTTGAATGGAAAGAAGATTACTCTTGGCTCACTCTGGACGTAACGGCCCTATATTCAAATATTCCACACGAAGCTGGAATACGCACAACCAGTGAATATCTAACAACTGACAGCCGCCTATCTGTGGACCATCAAAACTTCATTTTGGATGCTATTAGATTTATCCTCATCCATAATACCTTTACCTTTGAAGGAAAAATCTATAGGCAATGCAACGGGACCGCAATGGGGACGCGCTTGCGCCAAGTTTTGCTAATTTATATATGGGCCGTTTTGAAGAGAATTTCATCTATGAAAATCACCAATGGTTAAACAATATTGTCCTATACAAAAGATACATAGATGATTTGATCTTAATCTGGAAAGGAACGAAAGAAGAAGCTGATGCCTTTGTTACATTCCTCAATAACAATACGTGGAATTTGACTTTCACAGCTAATAAATCGAACACAGCAATAGAGTACCTTGATCTACTGCTCTATACGGAAGACCACTCTATCAAGACCAAAACGTTTTTCAAAAAGTGGATAGCAACAGCTATTTGGATTACAAAAGCGCTCATTATAAAAAATGGAAGGATAATATCCCTTTCAGTCAATTTAAACGTATACGGAGGAATTGCAGCAAGACAGGTGATTTCCTGGACCAGAGCAAAATTCTGAGGTCAAGATTTACCAGCAAAGGATATCCAAAAAGGCTGGTAGAAAATGCGTTCCTACGAGTAAACAGTCTGAGCCAGGAAGAGAGTCTCCTTAAAAATAATGAAAAGGCATCATCAGATCTCACTTCCCATAAATCAACCTTCATAACTACATTCAATCCCAATCAGAAGACACTAAGAAATATCCTAGGCAAGTATTGGCATGTATTGGCGAATGACCCATACCTAAAAGATCTTATACCGCCACAACCTAAGATCATCTTTAGAAGAGCCAGAACACTTAAAAACTTGCTTGCTCCTAGCTGTCTAAAAAGAAAAAGAAAGAAATTAGTCCAGGCAACACTCCCTGTGGTGACAGGCACTTTTAAATGTAGTCACAGACTATGCAAGTGCTGCAACACCATAACAAATCGTTTAAAAAAATTCACTAGCAACATAACTGGGGAGGAATTCCAAATCAAGGGTCACCTGAGCTGCTCATCATCATATGTGGTCTATCTACTTGAGTGTGAATGCGGCCTCCAATATGTGGGCCGCACGATCCAATCATTAAGAGACCGCTTGAATAATCACCGTTGGAATATTACACATGGCTACCTCAAACATAGTGTGTCTAAACACTTTCTATCGGTGCATGATAAAGATCCATCAAAACTGAAAATCACCCCCATTGAACAAATCAGTGAAGACACTCCAGATAGATTTAGAGTCCTCCAAAAGCGAGAAATGTATTGGATCTTTAAACTACAAACCTTGGAACCGTATGGTCTTAATGAAAGTCTTGAAAATAAATGCTTTTAGCCCACACCATCTGGTTTTCTATCATCGGCATTTCACCCCCACACCAATATGATTTTTGCAACCATCTTGTGTTTTGTTTATTTTTCCCTTTATTTATTTATTTATTTACTATTTTTTATATTTTATTTATTTATTTATATATTTATTTTTCCCAAAAAGAAAAAACAATTTGATATTTCCACGACCAATAACTATTTTCCCTCATTTCTTGTAATGAAATCCATTATTTTCAAGTATATACCACAGCAAGTCACTACCAGAAATAATATAGTGCTGTTATGAGCCATGCTTAATCTCCCCAGCCTTATTAAGCACCGTGCCTCCAGCGCTCGCTCTACCGAGCTAACCACGCCCCCCCTCCCCCTCAGCCCTGTTCCACCAATCGCGTTCAGCCTGGACTCCCGGCCACGCTTCTTCTACCAGGTCGGAGGGCGCGCGACTCGCATAGTCGGCGTCCTCCACGTGCTAGCAGTCGGCCGTGTCAGCGCTGAGCTGACTATCTCTCCAAGGTAATAGAAACTGCGGCTGCTACCTAGTATGTCCACCACTAATTACCACTCTCCTATTGGAGTCTGATTTATCGTACATACCAGCCTTCCAGGTTGCATATAGACAAATAGTTTCTACATAGTTGTTCCCTTATGTTTACACTGGCTTTTTATGCATTTTATGGGTATATGATTAAACTATAGTAAGATAAATAATGCTATAGGCCCATGTTTTATTATTATTACATATGGGATCACACCACTCTGGTATCTCCGTTTTTTTTTTTTTTTGTTTTTTTATATATTAGTTAGGTATCCAAACCTCAGAAAATTGTCTTTGCATACTCTATATATATATATTCTGTATTATATATATATATATTTTTTTTTTTTTATATACATATGTAAACATTTTAGATCATTTTATTTTATCTAATTATATGAACCTTTTGTATACATTTACTTATCGTTCATCTAATTTTTAGTGCATTTGTTATCATATCTTGATTTGTTTGATCGCCATTTTTTCGATGTACCTTTATTTTATTATGATTATTACTATTACCATTTTTATTATCCTTTTAGACTTGATAAAGGGGTACTAGAGACCCCGAAACGCGTTGTCTAACCATTTCAATAAAGAACCGTGTGTTTTGAATGAGCAAGTGCGCCTGTCGTGCTGTCCCTCGCTTCGACCCATTGGGCCCAGCATTTTCCCTTGACCACACCCCTTGGGCGTGTTTGGCAACCGCCCAAGGCATCCGGACAAGCTTTGGCTGCACTCCGTCTCTGGACTGTCCAACGGAGGAACACAGGGTAACAAATAGGTTTAGATAGATCTGACTGAACCAACTGCGACTTCCAACATCTATTTGTTCCAGACCTGGGATGAACCTTAGACATTAATCACTTGAGGATTTCTATGGACCAATTGTGTATGAATTATATGTACTTTTAATCAATTAATTTATTATTTTTATAACCTTCTGCACCAGCACTTTCCTGTGATATTCGAATAGGTGTACTATTGTGAAATTATTTGGAGTGTACGGCATTCACTGACTTGGATGACCAATGGACGGTCGGATGGATGGACTTTGATTTCGGTCGTCTTATCCGTCTCTCCATGTTTATCCTAAGCCGGATACTTGCACACTCCTTTTTATCTTTTATACTATCTTACATACAATAAATTTTTAGTACGGACTAGACTGTGAATATCAAATTTCTTCTGACCAGATTTGGTGTGCCTGTCCATTTTTGTTGTCAAACAGCACTAGCTGCTGCTGACACACGAAAACCCGGCTCTTACCTCACCGAGGCCAGGAACCTCGGTGACACGTACCTGCCATCGACCACGGTACCTTGCACCCTCTTACACACCCCCCCCCCTTTGTTCAACCCTGAGGGGGTGAACACATGTGAGGCAGTGGACGCGGGACAGGGCATCTGCGTTACCCTGCAAGCGGCCTGCCCTGTGTTCTACAGAGAACTTAAAGTTCTGCAGGGATAGGAACCACCTGGTGACCCGAGCATTCCTCTCCTTTGCCTGGCTCATCCACTTGAGAGGGGAATAGTCGGTCACCAGATGGAACCTCCTCCCTAACAGGTAGTAGCGGAGAGATTCGAGTGCCCACTTGATAGCCAGGCACTCCCTCTCCACTATACTATACCTGGACTCGGCGGGACTGAGCTTACGGCTCAGGAAGACAACGGGATGTTCTTCCCCGTTGACCTCCTGAGACAGTACCGCACCGAGGCCTACCTCCGAGGCGTCGGTCTGTACGACGAACTCCCTGTTGAAGTCGGGTGTCACCAAAACCGGGGACCCACACAGGGCCGACTTCAATGCGGAGAAAGCCTCCTCCTCCTTCTCACTCCAGCTAACCTTCCCAGACTTTCGCCCCTTCAACAGGTCTGTCAATGGCGCTGCTATTGTGGCAAAGTGGGGCACAAACCGCATGTAGTACCCTACCATTCCCAGGAAGGACTTTACCTGCCTGGTGGTGACCGGTCGGGGCCAGTTATGTATGGCTTCTACCTTAGTTACCTGCGGCTTGATGACTCCCCGCCCAATAACATATCCTAGATATTTGGTCTCTTCCAACCCAATCGCACACTTCTTTGGATTAGCGGTTAGACCAGCTTTCCTCAGGGCATCCACTACCGCCTGCACTTTGGGCAAATGGCTTTCCCAGTCGGTGCTGTGGATGATTACATCATCTAAGTAGGCCGAGGCGTACCGACGATGAGGTCGCAGCACTATGTCCATTAACCTTTGGAAGGTGGCGGGGCGCCATGCAGGCCAAAGGGTAACACCTTGTAGTGATACAGGCCCTGCGGAGTAACAAAGCGTTTTTCCTTGGCCGACTCCGTTAAGGGTACCTGCCAGTACCCTTTAGTGAGGTCCAGCACAGAAAAATAACGGGCTTGTCCTAAATTTTCAACAAGCTCGTCTACCCGGGGCATGGGATATGCATCAAACTTGGACACTTCATTTAACTTGTGAAAATCGTTGCAGAACCGCAACGTCCCATCCGGCTTGGGTATTAGAACTATGGGACTGGCCCACTCACTTTTCGACTCCTCAATGACATCAAGCTTCAACATTAATTGCACTTCCTCCGCGATGGCCCGTCGCCGAGCCTCGGGTACCCGGTATGGTTTTAAGCGGATCTTGGCCTGAGGCTCAGTGACGATGTCATGTTGGATGAGAGACGTGCGGCCAGGGAGGTCCGAGAACTCATCCATGTTCCGACTAATGAACTCCCTGACTTCCTGAACTTGTTTGGAAGACAGGCTGTCTGCAATTTTTACCGTGGCTACCTCTTCGCAGACCTCGAACTGTGGGGCTGTACCAGGGCAGCACTTACCAGGGTTACTAGGCTCCCTGAGTCCAACAGCGCCACTGCCAGGTTATCACCCACTTGCACCTGGCACAGGTGACGATTGTCTATTGTCTCGGGGGTGCCGGTTGCACACAGTCTCCGGGCATACATGGAAGCCTGGTACCCATAATTAATCTCCATGGGTTCTCCCCACTGTGGACAGTCGGCCCTTACGTGGCCAGGCTCGTGACACCGCCAGCAGACTATCGGGGCCGGGTCTACAGGGGTTACACCCCGAGCAGGTTTCTCGGGTACCAGTCGTCGGGACTGGATGGGAGTCCTCCGGGGTTTGACCGGCCCCCTCCCAACAACACCCCCTTTCAAGTTTTGGGTGGCCTCATAGCGCTCCACCAGGTCAACCATTTCTAGGGCATTGGTGGGTGATACCTGGCTGATCCAGTGCTGAAGGGGGTAAGGCAAGGCCCTCCAGAACATGTCAGCCAGCAGACGGTCCAGCATAGCAGTCGGACTTAGAATATCAGGCTGCAGCCATTTTTGCAACCTGTGCAGCAACTCATAGTACTGCGGCCGGGCGGGTTCAGCCGCTTTAAAGTCCCACTGGTGGACCCGTTGAGCCCGGACTAACACGTTCACCCCCAGCCTGGCCAGGATCTCCCCCTTCACCGTGGGGTAATCAGCAGCCTGGTCATCTGCTAAGTCAAAAAAAACTTGTTGGGGTCCGGATGCCAGGAACGGAGCGACCACCTCAGCCCACTGGTCACGGGGTAACTTCTCCCTCACGGCCACCTTTTCAAAGACCGCCAGATACGTCTCCACGTCGTCCGAGGGGTCATCTTTGGGATCGCCGCACGGACCGCTTTCCGGGCATCATGGTCGTGGTGGGACGCTCCTGCAGCTTGTAACGCCATCACGTGCTGTAAAAGTAGTTGGTTGGTCTCCCGCTGCTGCACGTTAGCCTCCATGAGGGCTTTCACAGCCGCCTCCATGTTGCCAGAAATTCCTGTTTGCAACTTTGCCGGTTTTATATATGCCATGCACTTGTGCTAAGCAAAACACAAACAATTCGGCGTTCACGCCAGCCTCACTGCGCATGCCCGCATCCGACACCAAATGTGGGGAGTCGCTCTGGTAGATAGCAGTGCAGGTGCAGTATAGAGGCAAAACGGAGTCCAGAAAGTGTAGCAAACAGTGTTTAATTCACACTTGTAGCAAATACACAGCAAACAGTCACTTGGTGTTAATTCACACCCATCAGAAAACGTGCAGCAAAACAAAATAGTCCAAAACAGGTTCCAGTCACCTGGGAGGCTTTAGGTGCAGGTTCGCACCTGGCTGTCAGTCCAGCCGCAAGGCGATCGACCTCCGGCTTCCAGGCCGTCTGCACTCCTCCTTGTTTGGGGTCTTGCTTCCAGCCCAGAGAACTCCACACAGCACAGCATGGATCAGCACTCCCAAACTCAAGTGATTCCACAGCCTAACAGCAGCTCCAGGACAATCACACCCACCTGCTGGTGCTGGCTGTCTTTTAAAGGCCCCGGAAAAACAGGCCTGGACCGTGGGGAATAGGCACCCACCCAACTCTTTGCCTACTCCCAGTAAGAGCCGGCCCGGATTGGCTTTGCAGCCAAACTAAAAAACAAGGTGTCAAACAGCACTAGCTGCTGCTGACACACGAAAACCCGGCTCTTACCTCACCGAGGCCAGGAACCTCGGTGACACGTACCTGCCATCGACCACGGTACCTTGCACCCTCTTACACCCCCTTTCTTACCTTTCTTACTGTCACCCAGCTAGCTACCTCACTTTCCTCAGCCTCCTTACTGTCACCCTTCCCCTGAACTACCCCAAAGACTGTTTGCTCGGTGAGCAGCAAACTCTTTTGCAAATTGTCAGTGGCTCTCAGTCTTGCAATATGCCCGTATAGAGACTCGATGTGCGATTCCAAACGGGTAATTTGCTCACATGTGGGGGCAGAGCCTGTGGATGGTCAGTGATGGGATTAGATACACCGCTCAGCAGGCTGTATCACACAGGCTAGGATTAGATACACATGTGGGGGCAGAGCCTGTGGATGGTCAGTGATGGGATTAGATACATTGCTCAGCAGGCTGTATCACACAGGACTGGATTAGATACCCATGTGGGGGCGTGGCCAGCCTGTGGCTCATCACTGTGCAGTGCAGCCAGGCTTGTGTATCAATAAAGTTATGTATTCAACATGAAGGGGAGAAAGTAAATGTCTGCCAGGATAATGGGATGTCTTCCGAGGGGAAGGAAAGCTCAGACATGTAAAACGGGTCTTGGGGGCTTATGTATGGAAGGTGAGGGGGGTTAGGAGCACAGAAAAGAAGCTTGATTTAGGGAGCGGACAATCTCTTTAAGGAGGTGGTCACTGTGTGCAAATGATGAGAGAGAATGCCACCATGCGTCCCAGACTTTGTGGAATTCTTAAGGTAAGTGTGCGCCCCTGCAGGTCTGCTCAGAAGAGGGGTGCCAAAAACAACAAAGAGGCACAATATTTTTAAAACCATCAACATTTCATCCACAAAAGGCTGTTTTAGTTTTATCATCAGGACGAATGAGTAAAGCAACTCAAACACCAGTTTTGTAACAAAAAAACATGGTAAGGAATGCAACCCCAGATGCCGGTTACACACAAATACATTGACATAACTACTGTGAAGGGTCCACAAGGTGGGAATAACTACTATGAAGGGTCCACAAGGTGGGCATACCTACTGTGAAGGGTCCACAAGGTGGGCATAACTACTGTGAAGGGTCCACAAGATGGGCATAACTACTGTGAAGGGTCCACAAGGTGGGCATAACTACTGTGAAGGGTCCACAAGGTGGGCATAACTACTGTGAAGGGTCCACAAGGTGGGCATAACTACTGTGAAGGGTCCAGAAGGTGGGCATAACTACTGTGAAGGGTCCAGAAGGTGGGCATAACCAGGGCTTTTTTTCTCAGAGAAAAGGTGGTGGAACTCACCCCCACTTCCCTGGCCACGCTCCTACCCACCCCTAGTACCACCCTCTAAAACTGCCCCTTTAGAGAACAGGGATGCAAGTAAAATTTGGGGGGGATATAAAAGTCCAGCCCAGCAAAGAAACCCCCCAGATGGGGATGGCACTGTTAATGGGGGATCTGTGGATGGCACTGTTATGGAGGATCTGTGGATGGCACTGTTATGGGGCATCTGTGGATGGCACTGTTATGGAGGATCTGTGGATGGCACTGTTATGGGGGAGGATCTGTGGATGGCACTGTTATGGAGGGGGATCTGTGGATGACACACTGTTATGGAGGGGGATCTGTGGATGACACACTGTTATGGAGGGGGATCTGTGATGACACTGTTATGGAGAGGGATCTGTGGATGGCACTGTTATCGGGGATCTGTGGATGTCACTGTTATGGGGGAGGATCTGTGGATGGCACTGTTATGGAGGGGGGTCTGTGAATGACACTGTTATGGAGGGGGATCTGTGGATGACACACTGTTATGGAGGGGGATCTGTGATGACACTGTTATGGGGGGGATCTGTGGATGGCACTGTTATGGGGGATCTGTGGATGGCACTGTTATGGGGTGGAGGATCTGTGGATGGCACTGTTATGGGGGATCTGCGGATGGCATCCACAGACCCCCCCATACTATACCAGTACCATCCACAAACCCCCCCCCCAACCCATAACAGTGCCATCCACAGACCCCCACCCCATAACAGTGCCATCCACAGACCCCACCCCTTAACAGTGTCATCCACAGACCCCCCATTGCCGCTCCAGTACAGTTATAAAATGTGTAATTCAATTAATAATGATCCATGCTGCCCCCTCTGTAGTATAACACTCAATATATCCTAGACTCACAGGGCTACTGTTATATGGTAATGCAGGCCGGCCGGGCAGACGAGCGGCAGCGTTACTGACTGACTGACGTCACGTGCCTGCACCGCATGCTTCATTCATAAAGTAGGGCGGGCAGGCACGTGACGCAATTACCGGCCCCCAGCTCCTCCTCCCAGTCCCTCCCTGCTGATACATCGCAGCCTGCGATGTCAAAATGTCAGCATGGTAGGTGGCAGTACGCCGTTCCGGTGCATTCCGCCAGAAAAAAAGCCCTGGGCATAACTACTGTGAAGGGTCCACAAGGTGGGCATTAGTACTGTGAAGGGTCCACAAGGTGGGCATTAGTACTGTGAAGGGTCCACAAGGTGGGCATTAGTACTGTGAAGGGTCCACAAGGTAGGCATTAGTACTGTGAAGGGTCCACAAGGTAGGCATAACTACTGTGAAGGGTCCACAAGGTGGGCATAACAACTGTGAAGGGTCCACAAGGTGGGCATTAGTACTGTGAAGGGTCCACAAGGTAGGCATTAGTACTGTAAAGGGTCCACAAGGAGGGCATTAGTACTGTGAAGGGTCCACAAGGTGGGCATTAGTACTGTGAAGGGTCCACAAGGTGGGTATTAGTACTGTGAAGGGTCCACAAGGTGGGCATTAGTACTGTGAAGGGTCCACAAGGTAGGCATTAGTACTGTGAAGGGTCCACAAGGTAGGCATAACTACTGTGAAGGGTCCACAAGGTAGGCATAACTACTGTGAAGGGTCCAAAAGGTAGGCATAACTACTGTGAAGGGTCCACAAGGTAGGCATTAGTACTGTGAAGGGTCCACAAGGAGGGCATTAGTACTGTGAAGGGTCCACAAGGTGGGCATTAGTACTGTGAAGGGTCCACAAAGTGGGCATTAGTACTGTAAAGGGTCCACAAGGTGGGCATAACTACTGTGAAGGGTCCACAAGGTGGGCATTAGTGCTGTGAAGGGTCCACAAGGTGGGCATTAGTATTGTGAAGGGTCCACAAGGTGGGCATTAGTACTGTGAAGGGTCCACAAGGTGGGCATTAGTGCTGTGAAGGGTCCACAAGGTGGGCATTAGTACTGTGAAGGGTCCACAAGGTGGGCATTAGTACTGTGAAGGGTCCACAAGGTGGGCATTAGTACTGTGAAGGGTCCACAAGGTGGGAATTAGTACTGTGAAGGGTCCACAAGGTGGGCATTAGTACTGTGAAGGGTCCACAAGGTGGGCATACCTACTGTGAAGGGTCCACAAGATGGGCATTAGTACTGTGAAGGGTCCACAAGGTGGGCATACCTACTGTGAAGGGTCCACAAGATAGGCATTAGTACTGTGAAGGGTCCACAAGGTGGGCATTAGTACTGTGAAGGGTCCACAAGGTGGGCATACCTACTGTGAAGGGTCCACAAGATGGGCATTAGTACTGTGAAGGGTCCACATGGTGGACATTAGTGCTGTGAAGGTTCCACAAGGTGGGCATTAGTGCTGTGAAGGGTCCACAAGGTGGGCATTAGTGCTCTGAAGGGTCCACAAGGTGGGCATTAGTACTGTGAAGGGTCCACATGGTGGGCATTAGTACTGTGAAGGGTCCAAAAGGTGGACATTAGTACTGTGAAGGGTCCACAAGGTGGGCATTAGTACTGTGAAGGGTCCACAAGGTGGACATTAGTACTGTGAAGGTTCCACAAGGTGGGCATTAGTGCTGTGAAGGGTCCACAAGGTGGGCATTAGTACTGTGAAGGGTCCACAAGGTGGGCATTATTACTGTGAAGGGTCCACAAGGTGGGCATTAGTACTGTGAAGGGTCCACAAGGTGGGCATTAGTACTGTGAAGGGTCCACAAGGTGGGCATTAGTACTGTGTGGTTGCACTATGTTATACATCGGGGTGGCTCAGTCTTACAGGCCAGCACACCGCCCATCAGAGATATTTACCGTCCCTTCCTTAAGTGATCATTCTTTTTTTTCTCGATCACTCAGTTACCTTTTCCGGATCAAGTGACACCTAAGACGAGGTAGGACCAGTTACTTCTTTAATTTATTGCAGGGTCTATTGTTACCACTTGAGACGATACCACACCTCGCAGCCCAGCCTGACGGCTCTGCTTACTAAGAGGTTACGTTTCGCCCTCCCTGGGAGTACGTGAGGTCAGCTTTATACAGACTCCTCCTGTCCGCACGGGCGCAAGGAAGGCTCTGGCAGTGAGAGAGGGTGGTCCACGCAACCTCCGGCGTGACACAACACTCACAACCCTGACGAGCTGAGAGCGCTTTATCACTGCCCCAGTGAAGCAGAGCTCTGCCAGCCCGGTAGACTGCCACCAGTTCCTCATTAGGTATAAGTCCGGTCCATTAACGGGATTATATCGGGTCGGAAACCAACCCCAGGTAGCATATAACGCTATGCCGAGACACGGACGAGGGGAACCATAGATCGAGATACAGAACAGCACAAGATTAATTTATAAATATTTAATTGCCTCAATAACGCACTAGGCATGACACTATACACACCGGTGTATACAATGGTCCAATATACAGAAGGTGGTACTATGGAGTTAGCAAATGAAATTACCGCATAAAGGCGTAACCCTTTATTTATGATGGTGAACGCCATAGCCCCCGGGAGGCAGTGACATAAGCAGAAGTGGCCTCTTCATTTATCACCGATCCAACACCAAGGACCGAGCACGATCATGAACATGCTAATGGCCTTCTTCAGTTTCAGCAGACAAGTACATTTGTGGTCGGGGCTACATGACACGTAACAGTCTACCTGCCTACCTAACTAGGCTAAGTGGCTTGAGTTGTGCCGTAACCGCTGCGTAGGAGCAATGCCTGAAGGGGGGCATGCCCTGCAAGGTGTTCATGAAAAATAAGGGTGGGTTGGGAGGTTTTACGCAGCAGCCGTCGACACGCCCAAGGGAGGTGCCTGCCTGGTATAAATGTGCTACTTACGCCCCTCCCACAAATACAGACCAATAAACCGGCCTTCTAACTTATCCTAGCTCACCTTTACATCATGACTAGGGATGACCGAACCCAGACCGCAACGTTCGGATTCGTACCGAACATTGTGATGTCCCAAACTTTGCCAAAACAGTCTGTGCTCAGGTGAAGAATGTTGAAAGGCTGCAACGCATTTTTGGGAAGTGAAAAACACCTCCTTTGCATCCGTTTGTTAATTTTGTTGATGACCTAAACACTTCATTTACACCTGTGACACAGAAATAGTGGGACTTTGTGGGTGACCTCAAAGAACGAGAAGAGCATCGGATAAGGGACGTGGCCATGGTGGTGGTGCTGGAACTCCTGCTGCGGGGAGAGGACATTGTCAATCTATGCGTCTAAATAAACACCTTCCTCTGGTTCACACAGGTGACAGGACGTTCTACGTCATTTTCTAGGCCTGAAAACTGCTAGTCACAATAGATGCAAGCGGCAGCTCTCACCTGCTCCACTGCTAGACGAGCGCGGATGCCGTAATCTTAGATTAACCGATGAAGAAAAATCCAGCTCTGTGTCATAGCAGAGAAAAACTTTATTCATGTGCTTAAAATCTTCAAATACAGGGTAGTTTCGTCAACGCATTTCAGCCCATTTAACAATTCAGGTCCTTCCTCATGACATATGAAACTTACAAAAAACTGCAACTTTTATGCGCCCCCATCAGCTGGCAATGTAATCATCAGGTGACATGATATAATGAGACACATATGGTACAATCACTGACATCATTTAAAAAGCTACACGCAAAAATAATGCAACCTAATACAAAGGTATACAAGCTGAATATAAAAAAAACTCAGAAAAAAAATATACATACAAAAACCCTCTCAGTGTTGAAAAATTAGATTGTGTCTTTTATTCAAACCATTTGATTGTCGAGAATCTAACGGAAAGATCCAAAATGCTTCCTTATTCAATAACTTTCTTCTATGATCCCCCTCTCTTGCAGGACTGTCGACTCTCTCAATTCCTTGTACCACTAATCCAGGTGTATCCCCCCCATATACTACCGCAAAATGTAAACTCGCCCCTAACACATTGTGGCTTTTATAATATCTATTTCTAATAGGGGACATTTTCATCTCCCCCATGTATGGGGGGAGGTAATGGGGATGAGCTTGAATAGTCACAGGACTGTGGGGGTGCATGGGAGGAGGATTAAGACTTTGACAGGGACACAACAGTATTATACAAATGACACTACATGACAGTGTGTATATATATATATATATTCTATATTAAAAGGATGGCGTGGCAGCCTGGTCTGGATCGAGACTTGCCAAAGGAGTGGGGTTTACACAGGAGGAGGGAGTTGCAAAGTGCATGGGAGGGGAGGGGCATACAAAAATTTTCTGTGGGGCCCAGTCACTTCTAGCTATGCCCCTGAATATATGTATAACTGTTGGTGTTATAAAAATCTCGCCGCCCCCTCTACCTACACACGAGTAAGGAGGTGTATTCTCCCGAAACGTTGCAAGGAGGGGTGAACGATGTCTGTCTCAGCTTCATAATTAATTATTTTGGAATGAAGTAAAAAGAAATAACAGAAACAAAAGTTGTTTTACCATTTTACCAGCGACTTGTAAGTCTGACTTCTGTTGCTCACTCACATACAATATTGGCACAATGAGGTAAATTGAACACACAAGTCTGCAAGTTTGAAAGACTAATTTCTTAGTAAAACTTTATTTTTACACAAAACATCAACATGTCTTCTCTCCTGTGTGAATTCTCTTATGTTGATCAAGTCTTAATTTCTTGGTAAAGCATTTCCCACACTCTGAACATGAAAATGGTTTCTCTCCTGTGTGACTTCTTATATGTACATCAAAGCTTGATTTCCAGTTAAAGCATTTCCCACATTCTGAACATGAATACGGCTTCTCTCCTGTGTGAATTCTTTTATGTCGACCAAGGCTTGTTTTGTGGTTAAAACATTTTCCACATTCTGAACATGAATATGGATTCTCTCCTATGTGAATTCTTATATGTTGATCAAGGTGTGATTTGTGGATAAAGCATTTACCACACTCTGAACAGGAATATGGCTTCTCTCCTGTGTGAATTCTTTTATGTTCATCAAGGCTTGATTTTCTGGTAAAGCATTTCCCACATTCTGAACATGTATATGGCTTCTCTCCTGTGTGAATTCTCTGATGTGCAACCAGACGTAATCTATCTATAAAACATTTACCGCACTCTAAACATGAATATGGCTTCTCTCCTGTGTGAATTCTTTTATGTACATCAAGGTTTGATTTCTGGATAAAGCATTTCCCACATTCTGAACATGAATATGGCTTCTCTCCTGTGTGAATTCTTTTATGTACATCAAGGTTTGATTTCTTGATAAAGCATTTCCCACATTCTGAACATGAATATGGCTTCTCTCCCGTGTGAATTCTCTGATGTGCAACCAGGTGCAATCTATCTATAAAACATTCACCACACTCTGAACATGAATATGACTTCTCTCCTGTGTGAATTCTTATATGTACATCAAGGTTTGATTTCTGGATAAAGCATTTCCCACATTCTGAACATGAATATGGCTTCTCTCCTGTGTGATATCTTTTATGTTGATCAAGGCTTGATTTTTTGGAATAGCATTTCCCACATTCTGAACATGAATATGGCTTCTCTCCTGTGTGATATCTTTTATGTTGATCAAGGCTTGATTTTTTGGAAAAGCATTTCCCACATTCTGAACATGAATATGGCTTCTCTTCTGTGTGGATTCTCTTATGTTGATCAAGGATTGATTTCCGGCTAAAGCATTTCCCACATTCTGAACATAAATATGGCTTCTCTCCTGTGTGAATAATAAGATGTGTAGTAAGAGCTTTTTTTATCTGTGAAACATTTTCCACATTCTGAACATGAATATGGCTTCTCTACTAGGTGAATTCTCTGATGTGCAACCGGACGTAATTTAGCTTTAAAACATTTACCACACTCTGAACATGAATATGGCTTCTTACCTGTGTGAATTCTTGTGTGTCGATCAAGATTTGACTTCTTGGTAACACATTTCCCACATTCTGAACATGAATACGGCTTCTCTCCTGTGTGACTATTTTTGTGTACAGAAAGCTCTGACTTATATCTGAACTGTTTTCCACGTTCCTCACAATTAAACCTTTTACCCCGTTTCTGTCCTATATTTGGAGTAATAATCTGTGATTGGTCAGGAGAAGATTCCTCATGTTTAGGATGATTATATGATAGATTTGGACTTGGGTTAATAATCTGTGATTGGTCATTAGACAGTTCCTCCTTCTTGGGGGAATTATTTGATGGCTCTGCACTGTGAGGTCCTGGATGTACATTACAGGTAATGAGGTTTTCTCCTGAAGAGCGCTGCCTGGTATCTTCATCTTCCTTATAATCTAGAGATAACATGATGTTTCCTTCAGGCTTCTCACAGGGATTTTCTGTTAGGATTAAGAATAGATTTTAGGATTATTTGTTACAACAATTGGATAAATGTATCACATATAACAGACATATCCATCTATGTTACGTGCACATGTATCTACGATGCTGTGAGCTGATGTCAGCTGAACCTGTGGTCGGGACACGTGTATAATACAGATGGATAATATGTCCGTAATAAGCTCATGTGAATCGGGCCCTAGGCTGGAGGGACACATACAATATAAATACATTATTTGTGCCATAGTCAGAAGTGGATCCATCAGGAATGTGAGGAATACACCCTTCCCTTTCTCTGCTATGTATCTGCTGTAGAAATTTAAGGCTGACTCTTGAACGTCTCCCGAGTTTCTGCAGTTTGCATATTGTCCTTACAGCAGAGATCAGATGAGTCTTTCAGGACTGGAGTGGACACTGAATACACTAGCCTAGCTATCGATTTCTCTATTAAATCAGCAGCAGCTACACTGTCCCTCCTCTCACTAAGACTGCAGCTTCCGAATGAATCTAAAATGGATGCTGTACAGGAGATGGGAGGGTCTGGGAGGGAGGGTATGCTGCTGATTGGCTGGAATGTGTCTGCTGACTGTGAGGTACAGGGTCAAAGTTTACTCAATGATGACGAATAGGGGGTGGACTGAACATCGCATATGTTCACTCGACGCGACGAACGCGCACAAGCTATGTTCGCCGGGAACTGTCCGCCGGTGAATAGTTCGGTACATTTTATTTGCGAATCCAACTTAGAGCTGAGTTCCTAATGGTTGTATTGCTAGAATATAACGAAGATTGAGAATATAGCGCTACTAATACAACCATTAGGAACTCAGCTCTAAGTTGTAATCGCAATGCGAATAATACTTACAATTATTAATCGCTTTGCGAATCCATTTGATGCCTCTATTTGATTGTATATGACGGTTGACTACCACCAACGTTCTGCTGCCTCCAAGGCAAGATATCTGAACCCCTCAGGGGCCATTTGGGCATTTTTGATAGAAAACGCATCAAAAACGCATCTGCGTTTTTATCATTTTTTTATTTTTTATTTTATTTTTTTGTGTATTTTGCCACATTTGGTTGCATATTTACATTTGGTATAGGCAAATATGGTAGTCTAGATCATTACTCTGCCCAAATCTATATTCAGCTACATGGCTTAGAAAATATGCTGTTAAACAATGATCCTAGGTTTTGGTATAGAAGACACATGATCTAGACTACCATAGTATAAAAATATATTCCCCATACGGCAAACAGCAAAACGGAAAAAAGGGTCAAAATGGCCGATTGGCCATTTTTGGTCGCTTGATTTTCTACAAAAAATGTTTTAATAAAAAGTGATCAAAAAGTCATACACACCCCAGCATGGTATCAATGAACAGTTCAGTTCTCAAAAACTGAGCCCCATACAGCTCCGTACCCATAATTACAGAAAAGTTATAGCAAGATTGTCCTTTCCGGTAGTGAGATATGTCGTAGGATCTCAATACCGGAGGAAAACGCTCCAGTTCTGTCCCTTCAGTGTCAATGAGGACAAAACTGAACGGAGTCACCAGATTCCATTCCGTTCCATTTGGTTGCGTTCCCATACCGGACAGAAAAAGGCTGCACGCAGTGGTCATGGGATAATGTGTCTGAGAAAACGGATCCGGCACCAGTGACTTACAATGGTTTTGGCGCCGGATCCATCCTGGTCCTTTTAGAGATAATAGAACCGGATCCGTACATTACGGATGCAGACGGTAGTAATATCCTAACGGAAGTGTTTTTGCTGAACCCTGCCGGATCCAGAAAAGACGCAGATGTGAAAGTAGCCTTAGGGCGCATTCCCATGAACGTGGTTTGGTTCCGCACACAGGACACGTTTTTTGCGGCCCGGATCCGGACCCCTTCACTTCAGTAGGCCGCACTCTGTGCGCTGTCTGAATCCGCTGCTCCATTCTGTGGCACCGCGGAAATTATAATCATATCCTATTCTTGTCCGTTTTGCGGATAAGAATAAGCATTTCTATAATGAGCCGCCTGTTCCGTAAATTGCAGAAGGCACACAGGCGGCATCCTTGTTTTGAGGATCCACAATTTGCAGACAGCAAAACACGGCAGGTTCGTGTGCATGAGCCCTAAAAAAGTGGCACCACTTCCAAGAACCTGTGAGTTAAGCAGATCTTGTGTCCACACTTCTGAGAACCATTCACACTAAGCCGAGTATCTGCAGGTTTTATGTCCCAATGTTGGGGCTTCTTAGGCACAATCTGCGCTCGTTTTGCGGCAGTTTTATCTGCCTTTATAGTGTAGTAGTAATGTCATCTATAACACCCGGCATCTGATGACACCTACCTGAGGTATAACAGCCATTACTACATGTCTACAGCCTTTATAGTGTAGAAGTAATGTCATCTATAACACCCAGCATCTGATGACACCTACCTGAGGTATAACAGCCATTACTACATGTCTCCAGCATTTATAGTGTAGAAGTAATGTCATCTATAACACCTGGCATCTGATGACACCTACCTGAGGTATAACAGCCACTACTACATGTCTCCAGCCTTTATGGTGTAGTAGTAATGTCATCTATAACACCCGGCATCTGATGACACCTACCTGAGGTATAACAGCCATTACTACATGTCACCAGTGTTTATAGTGTAGTAGTAAAGTCAACGATAACACCTGGCATCTGATGACACCTACCTGAGATATAACAGCCATTACTACATGTCTCCCGCCTTTATAGTGTAGTAGTAATGTCATCGATAACATCCGGCATCTGATGACACCTACCTGAGATATAAAAGCCATTACTACATGTCTCCAGCCTTTATAGTGTAGTAGTAATGTCATCTATAACACCCGGCATCTGATGACACCTACCTGAGGTATAACAGCCATTACTACATGTCTCCAGCCTTTATAGTGTAGAAGTAATGTCATCTATAACACCCGGCATCTGATGACACGTACCTGAGGTATAACAGCCATTACTACATGTCTCCAGCCTTTATAGTGTGGAAGTAATGTCATCTATAACACCCGGCATCTGATGACACCTACCTGAGGTATAACAGCCATTACTACATGTCTCCAGCCTTTATAGTGTAGTAGTAATGTCATCTATAACACCCGGCATCTGATGACACCTACCTGAGGTATAACAGCCATTACTACATGTCTCCAGCCTTTATAGTGTAGTAGTAATGTCATCTATAACACCCGGCATCTGATGACACCTACCTGAGGTATAACAGCCATTACTACATGTCTCCAGCCTTTATAGTGTAGAAGTAATGTCATCTATAACACCCGGCATCTGATGACACCTACCTGAGGTATAACAGCCATTACTACATGTCTCCAGCCTTTATAGTGTAGAAGTAATGTCATCTATAACACCCGGCATCTGATGACACCTACCTGAGGTATAACAGCCATTACTACATGTCTCCAGCCTTTATAGTGTAGAAGTAATGTCATCTATAACACCCGGCATCTGATGACACCTACCTGAGGTATAACAGCCATTACTACATGTCTCCAGCCTTTATAGTGTAGAAGTAATGTCATCTATAACACCCGGCATCTGATGACACCTACCTGAGGTATAACAGCCATTACTACATGTCTCCAGCCTTTATAGTGTAGTAGTAATGTCATCTATAACACCCGGCATCTGATGACACCTACCTGAGGTATAACAGCCATTACTACATGTCTCCAGCCTTTATAGTGTAGAAGTAATGTCATCTATAACACCCGGCATCTGATGACACCTACCTGAGGTATAACAGCCATTACTACATGTCTCCAGCCTTTATAGTGTAGAAGTAATGTCATCTATAACACCCGGCATCTGATGACACCTACCTGAGGTATAACAGCCATTACTACATGTCTCCAGCCTGTATAGTGTAGAAGTAATGTCATCTATAACACCCAGCATCTGATGACACCTACCTGAGGTATAACAGCCATTACTACATGTCTCCAGCCTTTATAGTGTAGTAGTAATGTCATCTATAACACCCGGCATCTGATGACAACTACCTGAGGTATAACAGCCATTACTACATATCTCCAGCCTGTATAGTGTAGAAGTAATGTCATCTATAACACCTGGCATCTGATGACACCTACCTGAGGTATAACAGTCATTACTACATGTCTCCAACCTTTATAGTGTAGTAGTAATGTCATCTATAACACCCGGCATCTGATGAGACCTACCTGAGGTATAACAGCCATTACTACATGTCTCCAGCCTTTACAGTGTAGAAGTAATGTCATCTATAACACCCGGCATCTGACGACACCTACCTGAGGTATAACAGCCATTACTACATGTCTCCAGCCTTAATAGTGTAGAAGAAATGTCATCTATATCACCCGGCATCTGATTACACCTACCTGAGTTATAACAGCCATTACTACATGTCTCCAGCCTTTATAGTGTAGTAGTAATGTCATCTATAACACCCGGCATCTGATGACACTTACCTGAGGTATAACAGCCATTACTACATGTCTCCAGCCTTTATAGTGTAGTAGTAATGTCATCTATAACACCCGGCATCTGATGAGACCTACCTGAGGTATAACAGCCATTACTACATGTCTCCAGTCTTTATAGTGTAGAAGTAATGTCATCTATAACACCCGGCATCTGATGACACCTACCTGAGGTATAACAGCCATTACTACATGTCTCCAGCCTTTATAGTGTAGTAGTAATGTCATCTATAACACCCGGAATCTGATGACACCTACCTGAGGTATAACAGTCATTACTACATGTCTCCAGCCTTTATAGTGTAGTAGTAATGTCATCTATAACACCCGGCATCTGATGACACCTACCTGAGGTATAACAGCCATTACTACATGTCTCCGGGGCCTTTACTAGTATAAAACCATTAACCTGCTATTTAAAGACTCAGAGCTGGGTCACTGCGCGGAGTGCTACTTTACTGCAGCTCTAAGGTGGAGCCTCACCTGAAGAAACCTCCCAATCCCCTTCCTCCATTCATGATCCCATACCTGTGGTGACATGGACTGGAACTTCCTCCTCCACCTCACTCTTACACGGGGGATCGCCCATCATCCGCTCTTCTTCATCCTCCACTTTAATATCAGTCACATCTTCCCCCTGATTTGTCATCTGTAACGATTCAGGACAATACAGCAGACAGGTGGTAAATCTAACAGATCCACAGAAGAGACCCCCACCATCTATGACCCCTCTATGACTGCAGGACCCCCCTATATAGATGTGTATAGGGCTCAGCTCCATCTACCTGATGGTTCTCTGGGGGCTTCTCCTCTGGACAGTCCTGGGAATACAGAGGACGGGGACATCTCTCGGGGGGACTTCTCCTCCTGGAGTCAGAACCTATAGGAGATAACACACAGACTGAATACAATACTGAGCGCTGAAATGCGGCAGAGGAGGGCAGGAACCTGCGGGTGGATTAGGGTGGAGTTCACCCGCTGCCCTCTGGGTGTCCGGATGATTAGGGTGCGGCAGTCAGCAGCCGGGAAGTCTATGGGCAGCCGGCAGCAGTTTACGAGCTGCAGATTCATTGGGCATTTTATGGTTTCCAGGAGAATTTCTGACCCTTCAGTTTTCTGCTACTAATGGAAGAGAAAAATCCTCGGAAAGCGTGACCCCCATAGAGGGAAAAGAGCACCCCCCCCCCCCCCCCGATAATCAGGGCTGATCCCCATAGAGGGATCTCTATACTGAAGAAGACCAGTTCGTACTGGTATAGTACTGGGCAGAGACCCTTCGTATGGACATATAAAAGACACCTGGAGACATTGTATCTGTGTCTTTCTCTTGCTGACAGACTTGGAGGCCTTTGAAGTCTCCCCCAAATTCCAGAGAAGAGGGCTTCCATCTACAGTCCATGGGGTGAGAAACCAGGAAGGTCAACAGACTTCTTCTACCTGACCAGGACTATCTCCCACGGGACTACTGAAATTCAACAACCACAGAGGGCAAACCCTTGTGTTCCTTGGATTCTTTACTGTACGAGCAGTGAGACTATGGACTCTATACTGTAAGAGCAGTGAGACTATGGACTCTTTACTGTAAGAGCAGTGAGACTATGGACTCTATACTGTAAGAGCAGTGAGACTATGGACTCTATACTGTAAGAGCAGTGACACTATGGACGCTTTACTGTAAGAGCAGTGAGACTATGGACTCTACTGTAAGAGCAGTGAGACTATGGACTCTTTACTGTAAGAGCAGTGAGACTATGGACTCTTTACTGTAAGAGCAGTGAGACTATGGACTCTTTACTGTAAGAGCAGTGAGACTATGGACTCTTTATTGTAAGAGCAGTGAGACTATGGACTCTTTACTGTAAGAGCAGTGAGACCATGGACTCTTTACTGTAAGAGCAGTGAGACCATGGACTCTTTACTGTAAGAGCAGTAAGACTATGGACTCTTTACGGTAAGAGCAGTGAGACTATGGACTCTTTACGGTAACAGCAGTGAGACTATGGACTCTTTACTGTAAGAGCAGTGAGACTATGGACTCTTTATTGTAAGAGCAGTGAGACTATGGACTCTTTACTGTAAGAGCAGTGAGACTATGGACTCTATACTGTAAGAGCAGTGAGACTATGGACTCTATACTGTAAGAGCAGTAAGACCATGGACTCTTTACTGTATGAGCAGTGAGACCATGGACTCTTTACTGTAAGAGCAGTGAGACTATGGACTCTTTACTGTAAGAGCAGTGATACTATGGACTCTTTACTCTAAGAGCAGTGAGACTATGGACTCTTTACTGTAAGAGCGGTGAGACTATGGACTATTTACTGTAAGAGCAGTGAGACTATGGACGCTATACTGTAAGAGCAGTGAGACTATGGATTCTATACTGTAAGAGCAGTGAGACTATGGACTCTTTACTGTACGAGCAGTGAGACTATGGACTCTATACTGTAAGAGCAGTGAGACTATGGACTCTATACTGTACGAGCAGTGAGACTATGGACTCTATACTGTAAGAGCAGTGAGGCTATGGACTCTATACTGTAAGAGCAGTGAGACTATGGACTCTATACTGTAAGAGCGGTGAGACTATGGACTATTTACTGTAAGAGCAGTGAGACTATGGACGCTATACTGTAAGAGCAGTGAGACTATGGATTCTATACTGTAAGAGCAGTGAGACTATGGACTCTTTACTGTAAGAGCAGTGAGACTATGGACTCTATACTGTAAGAGCGGTGAGACTATGGACTCTATACTGTAAGAGCAGTGAGACTATGGACTCTATACTGTAAGTGCAGTGAGACTATGGACTCTTTACTGTACGAGCAGTGAGACTATGGACTCTATACTGTAAGAGCAGTGAGACTATGGACTCTTTACTGTAAGAGCAGTGAGACTATGGACTCTATACTGTAAGAGCAGTGAGACTATGGACTCTATACTGTAAGAGCAGTGAGACTATGGACTCTATACTGTAAGAGCAGTGAGACTATGGACTCTATACTGTAAGAGCAGTGAGACTATGGACTCTATACTGTAAGAGCAGTGAGACTATGGACTCTTTACTGTAAGAGCAGTGAGACTATGGACTCTATACTGTAAGAGCAGTGAGACTATGGACTCTTTACTGTAAGAGCAGTGAGACTATGGACTCTATACTGTAAGAGCAGTGAGACTATGGACTCTTTACTGTAAGAGCAGTGAGACTATGGACTCTTTACTGTAAGAGCAGTGAGACTATGGACTCTGCCGTTTCCTCTGAAGAGCCTGTTGCTTCACTTTCTGACATACTGTACAAAAAAAATAATTAAAACTAAAATAATACCCCCTAAAAAAGGCTGTAGTACAATGTTACTTCACCGCTGAAAGGCAATTAGGACATATATATATATTTCTGATTAATAAACTCCCCCCAAAATATAATCACAATTTACCGCAGAAGGTCAATTAAGACGTAATCTATTTCCTATAACTACACCCCAAAAATAGAAATATAACAATCACAAGTCAACGCTGAACGGCTAATAGGACGTACGTATATTTCCAATCAACCAGTAGGAGATACCACATCTGGTATCAGGGTCACATACCTCAGCGCCGTACAGCTGCCGTGCTCTGATCGGTGGGTGCAGGGGCCCGATCAGCGGCAGAGGACAGGCAGTCACTGATAGCCGGACTCCTGCTGTGTGTGCGCAATAACCCTTGTACTGCTGAAGTTCCAGAGTGGGACAAAAAATCAATAATAAAAAAATAAAGTTTCAAGTAAGAAAAAAAAGTTAAACATAGGGAAAAAGAAAAGTAGACATATTAGGTATCGCCTCGTCCATATTGATCGGCTCTATACAAATATCACATTATCCGCCACATCAGGTGAACGCCGTTAAAAAATAAAAACCGTGTCAAAAAAGCAATTTTCTGGTCACCTTGCCTCACAAAAAAGTAAAATACCAAGGGATCAAAAAGTCTTAAGTCTTATCTCATCCCACAATAAATGAGCCCACACATAAAACAACCACTTAAATAAGAAAAACCAATGGCCCCCGTAAACCAATCCATAAAAATCTGCGCTGCAAAAACCATATGGCGCTCCTTCCCTTCTGAGTCCTGCCATGTGGCCCCCCAGCAGTTTACCACCACATATAGAAAGTTGCCGTATTCAGGAGAAAGGGGGTATCACATTATGGGTGCTTTTTCTCCCGTTACCCCTTGTGAAAATAAAAAATCTGGGGCTAAAGCAACATTTTATTGGATGAAACAAAACTTATTATTTTCACAGCCAAGTGTTTCCAGATTAAGTAAAACGCTTAGGGGGTCAAAGTGCTCAGTACTTAACATATTCTTTAATGGGTGTAGTTTTCAAAATGGGGTCACTCTTTAAGGGGTTTCCACTGTAGGGGTACGTCAGAGTCTCTTCAAATACAAAATGGCGCCTAAAAACCATTCTAGCAAAATCTGCCTCTGAAATCCATATGGCGCTCCTTCCCTTCTGACCACTGCCAGGTGCCCATAGGGAAGTTTACCGCCACATATGGGGTATTTCTGTAAACTGCAGAATCAGAGTAATGTATATTGAGTTTTATTTTGCTGTTAACCCTTGCTGTGTTGCAAGAAAAAATTGATTAATAAAAAAATATATACAAAAGTGATTTTTTTTATTTCACCTCCATTTCCCTTTAATTCTTGTGGAACACCTCAAGGGTTAAAGTTTGTAACATCAGTTTTGAATAATTTGAGGGGTGTAGTTTCTAAAATGGGTCATTTATGAGGGGGTTTCCATTACGTAAGCCCCTCAATATTACTTTGTACCTGAATTGGTGCTTAAAAAAATGGTTTGGGAAATTTTGTTGAAAATTTTAAAAATGGCATCAGAACTTTTAAGTGTCTAACGTCCTAAAGTATAAACTGACGTTTACAAAATGATCCAACATAAAGCAGACGTCCGGGGAATGATGACTGAGGTATCACTATCCGTCTAAGGCGACTTTCACACTAGTGTTATCACTGGATAACTGGAAAACTAAAACGCTAGTGTGAAAGTAGACTTAAAAGTAGAAAATCGTAAAATTTTCCAAATTTTAGATTAATTTATAAATAAAAGTGAAATATTACTCAGATTTACCGCTGTCATGAAGTACAATGTGTCACGAGAAAACAATCCCAGAACGGCCGGGATAAGTAAAAGTGTTCGAGAGTTATTACCACATAACATGACGCAGATCAGATCTGCAAAATACAAGATTACACTCAGCGGTAATGACTTTTCCATATGCCCATGACAGTACCCTTGAGAGACCGCCTCCATCCAGGACAGGAAACAGGAACTTTCGTGGAGAGTTCAAAAGAAGGGCATTACCCCACCTGATCAGTTAATCGCGAGAACACTTAAACACATACATATTCTCTTTTATATATATTTTGTGTTCTTCTTTTTTTTTAAGAATGGGGGAAATAAATGACGGGTGCTGTCATGGGCTTGTGGAAAAGTGATTACCGGTGAGTGTAATCTTGTATTTCCCTGTCGTCCATTACAGCACCCTTGAGAGACGATTGGCTAGTAATCCAAATTAGGGAGGGACCACTGCCTGAAGAACCTTTCTGCCAAAGGACAACTGATCTCTGGAACCTAGGTCCAGTTTGTAATGTCTGAAGAAAGTACATGGCGACTGCTATGTGGCTGCTCTACAAATTTGCTCCAAAGAGGCGTTAGCCCTTTCTGCCCATGATGTGGAGACAGATCTAGTGGAATGCGCTCCGAAACTTGTAGTAGGAGTTCTCCCTGCAGAGGAGTAGGCCAAAGTAATTGCCCCCACAATCCACCTGGATAGGGTCTTGGAGGATGCTGGATGACCACGATTTTTACCCTGGTACTGGACAAAGAGTCTGGGACTTTTTCTCCACTGCTCTGTAGCGGCCAGGTATTGTGAAATACATCTTTTGACGTCTAAGGTATGCAGCCTTTCTTCCGTATCATTCTTTGGGTTCTGACAGAATGAGGGCAGGACCACGTCCTGTGTCCTGTGAAACATTGACACCACTTTAGGTAAGAAGAAGGGATCAGGCTTGATGAGCATTCTGTCATCCATAAAGATAGTATAAGGAGGAGATGTTGAAAATGCTGAAATTTCTCCTACCCTCCTGGCTGAGGTGATCGCCACCAGGAATGCAGTTTTAAAAGACAGGAGTTTTAAGGAAAGATCTTGTAGTGGCTCGAAAAGTGGTTCCATCAGGCTATTTAGGACACGGTTAAGGTCCCAGGGAGGAACCGAAGACTTAGATAAGGGCCTAATGCGATTTATAGCCTTGAAAAACCATTTGATCCATGGGTGATTAGCAAAAGGATGGTCAAAAAGTGAACTGAGGGCTGACACTTGCACCTTCACGGTACTAGATCTTAAATTTTTCTCAAGGCCCCTCTGTAGGAAATCCAGAATTATAGGCATCGGTGGCGGATCTAAGACATTCACTGGGTCTTTGCAGAATGATAGAAAGGTTTTCCAAACTCTTAAGTAAATTGTAGATGTAACCTTTTTCCTAGCAGACAGGAGGTTAGCGACTACTTCTTTGGATAGGCCTCTGTGCTCTAGGATTTCCCCCTCAGGAACCACGCTGTCAGCCGTAATTGATGTACATCTGGATGGAGAATGGGCCCTTGATGTAAGAGATCTGGTCTGTCTGGTAAGATCCACTGGTCTGTTATCGAGCGCTTCCTCAGCCAGGTGAACCATGGTCTGCAGGGCCAGAATGGAGCAATTAGGATGATTTTTGTCTGATGTTGCCGTAATTTTTGCAAGACCCGAGGGATAAGCCTTCACAGGGGGAAGGTGTACAGCAGAAAGTCTGGCCAGGAGAGGGAGAATGCGTCTACGCCCTTAGGGGAGTCCCGCCTGTTCAGAGAAACGAAATGCCTGCATTTTCTGTTTTGTCTGGTGGCGAATAGGTCCAGAACTGGACAACCCAGAGGCGAGTAATCTGCAAGAAGACTTGCTGGTTTAGGCACCATTCCGTTTACTTCAGAGTGTTTCTATTTAAAAAATCTGCCTGGTGGTTTTCTGTGCCTTTACTCCAGGAACCCAGGGCATAATTCATTGAAGAATGTCTATGGTTAAGGACATTAAACTTTCTGATCTGGTACTGCCTTGTCTGTTTATATATGAGACTACTGTGGCATTGTCTGAAAAAGAAACTCTTTCAGGGCTAAAAATACTGCTCTGAGTTCCCTCATGTTTTGAGACTCTTGTTTTTCTTCTACGTGCCAAATTCCCAGCCGGGAAACTCCCTGACAAATAGCGCCCCAACCCAGAGAACTTGCGTCCGTGGCGAGTATTACTGAATCGGTTACGACCCTGAGATAGGTTTAGCGGATCCAGCCACCACTGGAGAGACAGGATTACCTGTGGCGGGAGTGACAGAGGTGCATCTAGATCGGAGAGGGATCTGCCACTGAAGTAGTCTTGATCTGAACTGGCTCCAACTGACCGCCGGAATGGATGAGGTCATTCTGCCCAGAACAGCCATCCCTTGTCTGATGGTTCTGTTCTTTGTCCGGATCAGAGATGTTACTTCTGTTATTAGTTTGTCTATTTTGTCTTGAGGCAGGATACAAGACATTTTGGTAGAGTTTAGGATCATTCCCAGAAAGACGCATTCTTGGGAAGGAGATAGATTTGATTTCTTCCAATTTATTAACCATCCAAGTTTTTGTAGGGTTTCTAAGGCCTTATTCACACATCCGCATATATGTCCGCATGTATTCCGCAATTCTGCGGAATACATGCGGACCCATTGACTGTGAATGGGGCACGGAACGATGCGGAGAGCACACACTGTGCTCTCCGCATCAGTTTTTGCAGAGCGCGCTGCCGATCTTACGGCCGCGGCTCCGCAAAAAAGTAGAGCATGTCCTATTCTTGCCCGCAATTGCGGACAAGAATAGACATTTCTATGGGGCTGCTGACCGGGTGTGTTTATAGATCCGCAATTTGCGGATCCAAAAACACTACGGACGTGTGAATTAGGCCTAAGACTTCTGAAATACTTACGTTTAGATTGGATTCTGAGTCTGCTACTACCAGGAGGTCGTCTAGATAAGGAATGACAAGTGTGTCCTTTTTCCTTATATAGGCCATGACTTCTGCCATCACCTTTGTGAAAAGTCTTGGAGCTTGTGAGATGCCGAAAGGGAGTGCAGAATACTGGAGATAAAGAATACCTTCCTCTGTAGAAATGGCAACTGAATTGGGATGTGATAATAGGCATCCTTTATGTCAATCGTGGCCATGTAAAGTGTTTTAGGATGGTTTGGATTGACTCCATTCTGAATTTTTTGTATTGGAGAAACTGATTTAAGTCTTTGAGGTTTATAATGACCCTGTAAGAACCGTCCGGTTTGGGAACCAGAAAAAGGGTATAGTAAAAACCCCTCCCCTACCCTCTTCCGGGACCGGAACAAGGACGCCCTTGTCTAACAAAGAGATAATTTCTTCTTTTAGAGCTGAACTTTTTACCGAATTTGACAAAACATTTGTAATCTTTAGTCTTTCTGGTGGCCGAGAGGCAAACTCGAGACAAAACCCGTCTCTTATTATCCCTAATATCCAAGGACATGGGGATAATTCTACCCAATTCTGAAGAAAACGAGAAAGCCTGCCGCCCACCTGAGAGGGACCGTCATTGTTGACTAGACTTAGGATTTGTTGAAGACTGGGATCCAAAGAGAAAGCCTTTGCTTTTTCTTTGGTTTTTATAGCTTTGTCTTTTTTCCTTATTAAATCCTTTCTTGTTTCTGCGAAGAAATTGTCGTTTGGTGGGCCTGGTGACAGGAAAGCCCTTTTTATTGTCAGACGCCTTTTCTAGAAGGTCATCGGGTACCGAACCAAAAAGGAAGTCTCCCTGGAAAGGTATGGCACATAGTTTATTCTTTGATCCTGTGTCTCCTGAGGATCCTTTAAGCCAAATAGCTCTCCTTGCGGAATTGGAGAGCGCTGCTGCTCTGGCACTTAGCTTCAAAGCGTCCGCCGAGGCATCTAAAATAAAGTCCACAGCTTTAAGGATGGTAGGAAACACCGACAATAATTGGTCTTTGGAGGTCTTATTCTGAATATGGGACTCTAGCTCCTGTAGCCACAGTTTTAAGGATCTGGCGGTGGAAGTGGTAGCAATATTTGGTTTAAAAGCTTGCGTAGACACTTCCGAAGCCTGATCCATCGGATATTTTAATGATCCTAAATCTTAAAAGGGTAAGGCCGCCCCCTTTGAGATTTTGGCAATTGGAGCATCCAGTTTAGAGGGTCTATCCCAGCTGGATGAGTCCACCTCGTCAAAGGGGTATTTACGCTTCAAACTTTTTGAAATAAAAAATTTCTTATCTGTTTTTTCCATTCTTTCTGGATTAGCATTTTAATATTTTCATTTAAGGGGAATACTCAGGATTTTTTATGACCTAAGTCACCAAACATAATATCTTGTACAGATTTCTGTTCTCTGGTTTCATCCACCTTCATGGTAGCACGTATTGCTTTCAGTAGGGATTCTGTGTCATCAGGTGAAAAGAGTGGTCTACCCGAACTTTATATCTTAGATATTGTGAAGAAGGGAGGAGAGTCCTCTTCCACGACTTTATCGACACAGTGTTGACATAACATTTTCGGCCAAGATGGAGCAAGCTTTCTTTTACAGACAGCACACTTCTTTGTCTTTGAAGTTGCCTTCCTAGGGCCTTCTTTAGTAGTCTATAATGTAAAGACAAGTAGAAAAAGGCCCTATTAACATTGAAGCGTAATAGTAAAAACTGGAATTTGAACCCCCTTACCCCCACCAGGAGTACTGGTCTAGGCTCATGACCCTCCTGCAGGTCGGTGCGCTGGCTGCTCTCATCCTCCATCACCTCAGGCAGAGATAGAGCACTTTCCATAAACCAGTAATTCATCCTTAGTGTAGGCTGTGGTTCAGACTGCGAACCCTTTATAGAAGTCCGGTCCCTGCTGATGATCCCAAGCAGCCCTTTAGATAAGTGCCACTTCCTGGATCGTACTGCGGCGTGCGCTCCATGCGGCGGAAGTCTCCCCTGCCACCTAAAGTCTCGCCAGCACTCGCGGGATTAAAGGATATACTTCCGGCCCAGGCTCAGAGGTAGGCCGCGGCGTGCGTTCCACGCACCGGAAGTAGCGTCAGTTAGCTAGTCCCACGAGATCTCGGGTCGGCCACAAGCAGGTAGAAGGCCCCAGATCCTCCGACCATAGCCAGAGAAGTCCCGCGTGCCGGAAACACCTCACAGTGCCCCCGGGACGGTCCAAGAACACCGGTGCGCCACAAGCAGGACCTTGAACCTCCCTCCAGACTTAAGCAGGCGGCTCCAAGAGGAGACTTACGCCGCACCAGGTAACCCCCAATATGGTAAAAATTACCGGGGACCTGTAGCCTCTGCATGCAACTCTCCACGAGCCGTCCTATCCATAGGACAGGAAGCAGGAAGTGATGAGGTGGAGTAATGCCCTCCCTTTGAACTCTTCATGAAAGTTTCTGTTTCCTGTCCCGGATGGAGGCGGTCTCTCAAGGGTGCTGTCATGGGCGACAGGGAAAACTGGCCTGGGATTTAAGGTGAAAAGTGGCCCAGTACTAAAAGGATTAATACACCCTGTTAATGGCAGTACCACAGAACGAACACCCCAATATTAAGAGCGGTTTGCTGGAATCACAGAGCTGTATAATGGCAATATGGCTCCGCAGTCAGTGCAGCAAGGTGTAATAGGATTATCCCTATTCCCCGGGCTGTAACCTCCCGTATTGGTCCCTGCTCTCTCCCTATAGTGTAGATGATTCCTCCCTATCTTTTCCCTGAACTTGTAAATCATTTTTCAGCACAATGAAGTCTCTCCTAGCACTGTCCCTAGCGCCTGCTGACGTCTCTCACTGGACTAAGTACAATGGAAAATGGCAGAATCCAAGATGGCTGCCGCTATGTATAGGGCTGTGACATCACAGGGCTGGCTGGCTGCTGATTGGCTGCATGGCATTGTGGGTGATCCCGCCTTTCCAGAGTTCCTTGCGCCATGTCCTCACACGTGCAGCAGCCATTTTAGGAAAAAAAGCGATTCGTTACCACGAAGGGTGAGAAAATTCGAGTTCTTTGTAAATCAAGTTTTTATGAAATTCAGATTGACTTGTACTTCGTCAGCTTTGATTAATCTCTGGTCACTTTGCCTCAAGTTGACTCCCTTCACCATCACCCTTGAGGCAGTAGATGGAAGCTGACACTGATCACTGCTCCGGCAGGCCTCGGGGGTCTCGTATACGGGCACAGGGGTACACAGAAGCCCCCGGTATATTACTGGGATCCTCTGTGTACCATCAGCTGAACTCATCAACAAGATGGAGGACATGGTCCTCGGAGGTCCTCTCCTAGACCTTCCAGCCCAGACACCTCTCCAGTGATTCCACAAACATGAGGCTGCGCTTATTACAACCACCAATCCTGTAATATAATCCTGTAATGCTGTGACCAGCTCTGCTGCTGTCCGAGGGGTCAGAGAGGGGGGGATGGGAAATGACATTGATAACAAGGGGGCCATCGAGAGACCACCGATATATGTACATGGTTGTCAGACATCGAAGGACATGGAAACCAAAGGGTCAGCACAGTAAACCTCTGGTCGTCTCCCTGATCCTTATACTGAGGGTTCTGTAGACGTCCTAGATGGTGGAATGTGGACCAAGGGGAATTATTACCGGGTATACCGCGGTCCAGAAGGGTGAGGCAGCGACACCGCGCAGGAGGTGGGGGTGAAGCCCTTACTGCAGGGTGTAATCTGGGTGAGGACAAGGAGATGGACATATACATCACTGCAGGGTGTAATCTGGGTGAGGACATCTCCATCACTGCAGCCTGTAATCTGGATGAGGACATCCACATCACTGCAGGGTGTAATCTGGGTGAGGACATCCACATCACTGCAGGGTGTAATCTGGGTGAAGACATCTACATCACTGCAGGGTGTAATCTGGGTGAGGACAAGGAGGTGACATCTACATCACTGCAGCCTGTAATCTGGGTGAGGACATCTACATCACTGCAGCCTGTAATCTGGGTGAGGACATCTACATTACTGCAGGGTGTAATCTGGGTGAGGACATCTCCATCACTGCAGGGTGTAATCTGGGTGAGGACATCTCCATCACTGCAGGGTGTAATCTGGGTGAGGACATCTACATCACTGCAGCCTGTAATCTGGGTAAGGACATCTCCATCACTGCAGGGTGTAATCTGGGTGAGGACATCTCCATCACTGCAGGGCGTAATCTGGGTGAGGACATCTCCATCACTGCAGGGTGTAATCTGGGTGAGGACATCTCCATCACTGCAGGGTGTAATCTGGGTGAGGACATCTCCATCACTGCAGGGTGTAATCTGGGTGAGGACGAGACATCTCCATCACTGCAGGGTGTAATCTGGGTGAGGACATCTCCATCACTGCAGGGTGTAATCTGGGTGAGGACATCTCCATCACTGCAGGGTGTAATCTGGGTGAGGACATCTACCATCACTGCAGGGTGTAATCTGGGTGAGGACATCTCCATCACTGCAGGGTGTAATCTGGGTGAGGACATCTCCATCACTGCAGGGTGTAATCTGGGTGAGGACATCTCCATCACTGCAGGGTGTAATCTGGGGAGGACATCTCCATCACTGCAGGGTGTAATCTGGGTGAGGACATCTCCTTCACTGCAGGGTGTAATCTGGGTGAGGACATCTACATCACTGCAGGGTGTAATCTGGGTGAGGACATCTCCATCACTGCAGGGTGTAATCTGGGTGACGACATCTCCATCACTGCAGGGTGTAATCTGGGTGAGGACATCTCCATCACTGCAGGGTGTAATCTGGGGGAGGACATGTCCATCACTGCAGGGTGTAATCTGGGGGAGGACATGTCCATCACTGCAGGGTGTAATCTGGGTGAGGACATCTCCATCACTGCAGGGTGTAATCTGGGGGAGGACAGGGAGGTGACATCTTTACGACTCCAGGTCTGCGTTCGGTGTAGAACCTGATGTCGGAGCCGCCACGTCTTGCGCTCTGGAGATAAGCCTATATACATTGCTGAGGATGGACGGCGGCTATTATATAAGGGGCGGCCATGTTGGAGAGCAGACCCCTCCGGCTCTGGTGAACGCACTGACAGGGGCCACAGAGGCAGCATTACTCCCTGGATGGTGGCCCCTCCAGAACCGGAGGGAGGCAGGGGCCACACAAGGAGCCTGGAGCCGCTGTCTCCCATGATGGCCGCCCTGGCTCACCCCTCACATCTCCCAGAGAGCCATGTCTGCCGCAGTCTGGGAGAACTGGCTGCCCCAGGGAGGACTGATATGTGCAAGGCATAACCCAGGCAGGTCTGCCCGACACGTGACCCGAAACCACGTGACCACAGCCACCAACAAGATCCAGCAGTGTCAGCCCTGACCAGACCCATCCACAGTCCCTGTTACCTGGGAGGGAGCCTCCATCATGGCGGCCGGCGGCAGCTTCTCCATGGAAACAGAGAGTGGAAGGACCTGCGGTGACGTCATCGTCATGTGACTAGAGCAGGAAAGGGTGGAGCTCAGCAGTGTAGGCAGGTAGTGATACAGGACCTGCGGTGATGTGATCTCAGCAGTTGTGGGCGGGAGCTATGTAGTGCTGAGGAATGATGGGGCAGATGAAGGTTTCACATCAGGGGTTTTAAATAAAAAGAAAAAAATTTTCTTAATAATACACATCCATCTGTAGCAAGGTTCTACTTTTTACCCAAAATTCACAAGTCCTTGACACAGCCCCCAGGGAGACCCATTATATCGGGGGTAGGATCTTTAACAGCAAATCTATCAGATTACGTGGATGGCATTCTACAACGTTATGTACTAGAACTCCCTCATATTTGAAGGACACCTCCCACTTACTAAATACTTTACAATCGGTTGTCTGGAAAGAAAATTATAGGTGGGCAACTTTGGATGTCTGCTCCTGTACAGCAACATTACCCACTCATTAGGCATCAGGTCTGTTGAAAACATTCTTTATACAGACTCCAAAATGCCAGTGGTACAAAAAGAATTTATTCTAGACTCCATAAATTTTATCCTGAACCACAATTACTTCACTTATGAGGATAAAATATATCAACAAAAAGGGGTACTGCGATGGGCACAAAATTTGCACCTGCCTACGCAAACCTTTTCATGGGGCAGTTTGAAAGGGACAAAGGTTTGCTTGAACATCCCAACGTCAAATTTTTCAAAAGGTTTATTGACGATATCATTTTAATATGGGAAGGAGAAGCTGAGGAACTAATCCATTTCGTGAAGGATTTGAACAAGAACGATTGGAACATCAATTTTACACTAGATCATCACCCAACTGAAGCAATTTTTCTAGATTTACATATATCCATTATCAATAACAAATTGATTACAAAAACCCATTTTAAAAAAGTTGATACAAATAGTTATCTAGATTTCACCAGTTGCCATCACAAAAATGGAAAACAAACATCCCCTTCGGACAGATGAAACGGATAAGGAGGAACTGTACAGAAGATAAAACCGTAAGAGAGCAAATTGGCATTTTGAAGGAGAGATTTAAAGAAAGGGGTTACCCCAAAAAGTAGTTTTAGAGGCTGAAAAGAGAATTCTCCAAGAAACCCAACAAGAAAATCTGATCATTAAAAAGAAAATGCAAACTAGTCAAACCCAACTCCGCAAATGCGGTATGATCACCACTTACAATGCAAAACATACAGAAATTAGGAAAATACTCAACAAACATTGGAAAATCCTACTTCAAGACCCAATTTTAATAAATAATCTACCCAAGGCCCCAACTCTTACATTCCGACGGGCCAAGACTTTAAAGAATCTAATAGCTCCATCCTGTCCCAAACGGGTGGCAAATCAACAACAACAAATAGATGTGGCCCGACCAAAAATAGTCGGTGCATATAAATGTGGTTCCAAAAAGTGTAAATGCTGCCGGATGTTATACTGCGGGAAAACCTTTCAAATCCCATCTCAAAAGATCCCATTGTTCTCAAGCATAACATGAGTTGCGACACTACCAACATCATCTATTTATTACAATGTCCGTGCAGCTCCCTATACGTAGGACGTACGACTCAGACCTTACGTGAACGGATGAACGAGCACCGTTCAAACATTATGAGGAATGTGAAAACACATAGTGTACCGAGGCATTTTACGAAGGTCCATCAGGGGAATGCAGATCTCCTGAGAGTAACCCCACTAGAGTGGGTTCCAAATTCTTTCCAAACTCTGTCCAGAAAGGAGATGTTCTGGATTTTTCAGTTAAATACCTTAATGCCATTCGGTTTAAATGAATCATTAGAATATACTAATTATTAAATCCATGTATTCATTTATATTAAGAGATTCTCTTCCTAATTTCACGAATCTGTGGTTGAGATAATACTAACCACTTTACATACTCCCCTGTCTTCCATTATAGTGTTATATTGGAGCAATTATAATATCCAGATTTGCTTCCCCATATTCACTAGACCCCTCTGTTGTTCACTAGAGGGATACGTGCATACTAATTTTCTCATATTCATTAGTTGAGACTCATCGGCCATACCTTGCTAGTATTCACATAAGGAGTGGAGTAAAATTGTTGTACAGGGTTAAATAGGGTTAACCAGGATGTCTATTTAATGAGTTTTAATTATATATGTGAATGTCTAATGATTTTAATTGTACATATGTGTTCACATCCATTATATTATATGTACATATTTTTAAATCTATAAATCTATATGCCTAATACTAATATATTATATAATTTTATACAATATTACAATTAGTTGAAAGTCTTAATTTAAAGTATAGATATAGTAAAATATGGATCATTTATCTATTAGATCCATTTATCTAGATAAAGTTTATACTAGAAATTACCATCATATATTTATATAGCCCTTATTATTGTTCCTGTTTGGGATGAGTTCTTTACCATGTGAAGCCCTTTTTTACCATATGAAGCTCTTCGGTATATATAGTTTGTAATAACAAACAATTTTTAGACAGTATTGTATAATTCAACACTTGCGATCCTGATCTGGAGCTTCGTACTAACTCTTCCGGTATTGTGCGTTCCACGTTGGAACGCAGACAACCAGAGACTAACATTTCCGCATCTCATCACAGGAAATGACGTTTGCGGTTCAGCGTGGAACTTCCGGTTGCGTTCCATTGAACAGCGTCTTCCCCATGCGCCGGGACTTGGCGCCAAAAGGACTATTTATTCCTGGACTATGTGAGTTAGATGTTTAATGTTTGTTTGATTTGTGTGTTACTTACTCCTGAAGAAGGGGCATAGCCCCGAAACGCGTTGAGGAAATATTATTATTTTAATAAATAAAAAGATAGAAAAGGACCGATTTTTGAATAGAGGGAGTCTCCTTGCCAACATCTATTGAGATTTGAACATCCATCCGGGACATCCAACCAGAGAAATCTGTTGTTTAAGCGAACCTGGACATCGTGGGGAGGTACGTCTGTGGCTGTGGTTTCCTTAACCTACCAGACAAGCCCCCCCTACCGAAGTAAGTGGATTTTATTCATCCTGCACTGGTATCCATCTGCACCATTCCCCATTCAAAATTGATCTGATTCTACCAGACGGGGCTGTGTGAAGTTCAGTGATTTTCATCAACGTTATCCTGGCCTAGGGGGTGAGAATCACAGACACGGCTCTGTTGATCAGCCCCCTAGTGAAGTAAGTTAATTTGATTATCATCTTTTCACAATAGGGATTGGCGCCATTTTATTAGGACATTTTTTTCTATTTTATAGACGTCTTTCTCTTGCTGACAGACTTGGAGGCCTTTGAAGTCTCCCCCAAATTCCAGAGAAGAGGGCTTCCATCTACAGTCCATGGGGTGAGAAACCAGGAAGGTCAACAGACTTCTTCTACCTGACCAGGACTAGCTCCCACGGGACTACTGAAATTCAACAACCACAGAGGGCAAACCCTTGTGTTCCTTGGATTCTTTACTGTAAGAGCAGTGAGACTATGGACTCCTTACTGTAAGAGCAGTGAGACTATGGACCCTTTACTGTAAGAGCAGTGAGACTATGGACTCTATACTGTAAGAGCAGTGAGACTATGGACTCTTTACTGTAAGAGCAGTGAGACCATGGACTCTTTACTGTAAGAGCAGTGAGACCATGGACTCTTTACTGTAAGAGCAGTAAGACTATGGACTCTTTACGGTAAGAGCAGTGAGACTATGGACTCTTTACGGTAAGAGCAGTGAGACTATGGACTCTTTACTGTAAGAGCAGTGAGACTATGGACTCTTTATTGTAAGAGCAGTGAGACTATCGACTCTTTACTGTAAGAGCAGTGAGACTATGGACTCTATACTGTAAGAGCAGTGAGACTATGGACTCTATACTGTAAGAGCAGTAAGACCATGGACTCTTTACTGTATGAGCAGTGAGACCATGGACTCTTTACTGTTAGAGCAGTGAGACCATGGACTCTTTACTGTAAGAGCAGTAAGACTATAGACTCTATACTGTAAGAGCAGTGAGACTATGGACTCTATACTGTAAGAGCAGTGAGACTATGGACTCTATACTGTAAGAGCAGGGAGACTATGGACTCTATACTGTAAGAGCAGTGAGACTATGGACTCTATACTGTAAGAGCAGTGAGACTATGGACTCTTTACTGTAAGAGCAGTGAGACTATGGACGCTTTACTGTAAGAGCGGTGAGACTATGGACTCTACTGTAAGAGCAGTGAGACTATGGACTCTATACTGTAAGAGCAGTGAGACTATGGACTCTTTACTGTAAGAGCAGTGAGACTATGGACGCTTTACTGTAAGAGCAGTGAGACTATGGACTCTACTGTAAGAGCAGTGAGACTATGGACGCTTTACTGTAAGAGCAGTGAGACTATGGACTCTTTACTGTAAGAGCAGTGAGACTATGGACTCTTTACTGTAAGAGCACTGAGACTATGGACTCTTTACTGTACGAGCAGTGAGACTATGGACTCTTTACTGTAAGAGCAGTGAGACTATGGACTCTTTACTGTAAGAGCAGTGGGACTATGGACTCTATACTATAAGAGCAGTGAGACTGTGGACTCTTTACTGTAAGAGCTGTGATACTATGGACTCTTTACTCTATGAGCAGTGAGACTATGGACTCTTTACTGTAAGAGCAGTGATACTATGGACTTTTTACTCTAAGAGCAGTGAGACTATGGACTCTTTACTGTAAGAGCAGTGATACTATGGACTCTTTACTCTAAGAGCAGTGAGACTATGAACTCTTTACTGTAAGAGCAGTGAGACTATGGACTCTTTACTGTAAGAGCAGTGAGACTATGGACTCTTTACTGTAAGAGCAGTGAGACTAGACTTACTGAAGACAGTGAACATGGACTCTTACTGTAAGAGCAGGTGAGACTATGGACTCTATACTGTAAGAGCAGTGAGACTATGGACTCTATACTGTAAGAGCGGTGAGACTATGGACTCTTTACTGTAAGAGCAGTGAGACTATGGACTCTTTACTGTAAGAGCAGTGAGACTATGGACTCTTTACTGTAGGAGCAGTGAGACTATGGACTCTTTACTGTAAGAGCAGTGAGACTATGGACTCTTTACTGTAAGAGCAGTGAGACTATGGACTCTATACTGTAAGAGCGGTGAGACTATGGACTATTTACTGTAAGAGCAGTGAGACTATGGACGCTATACTGTAAGAGCAGTGAGACTATGGATTCTATACTGTAAGAGCAGTGAGACTATGGACTCTTTACTGTACGAGCAGTGAGACTATGGACTCTATACTGTAAGAGCAGTGAGACTATGGACTCTATACTGTAAGAGCAGTGAGGCTATGGACTCTATACTGTAAGAGCAGTGAGACTATGGACTCTTTACTGTAAGAGCGGTGAGACTATGGACTATTTACTGTAAGAGCAGTGAGACTATGGACGCTATACTGTAAGAGCAGTGAGACTATGGACTCTTTACTGTAAGAGCAGTGAGAATATGGACTCTATACTGTAAGAGCAGTGAGACTATGGACTCTATACTGTAAGAGCTGGGAGACTGTGGACTCTTTACTATAAGAGCAGTGAGACTATGGACTCTTTACTGTAAGAGCAGTGAGAATATGGACTCTATACTGTAAGAGCAGTGAGACTATGGACTCTATACTGTAAGAGCAGTGAGACTATGGGACTCTTTACTGTAAGAGCAGTGAGACTATGGACTCTTTACTGTAAGAGCAGTGAGACTATGGACTCTATACTGTAAGAGCAGTGAGACTATGGACTCTTTACTGTAAGAGCAGTGAGAGTATGGACTCTTTACTGTAAGAGCAGTGAGACTATGGACTCTATACTGTAAGAGCAGTGAGACTATATACTCTTTACTGTAAGAGCAGTGAGACTATGGACTCTATACTGTAAGAGCGGTGAGACTATGGACTCTATACTGTAAGAGCAGTGAGACTATGGACTCTTTACTGTAAGAGCAGTGAGACTATGGACTCTATACTGTAAGAGCAGTGAGACTATGGACTCTTTACTGTAAGAGCAGTGAGACTATGGACTCTTTACTGTAAGAGCAGTGAGACTATGGACTCTTTACTGTAAGAGCAGTGAGACTATGGACTCTTTACTGTAAGAGCAGTGAGACTATGGACTCTGCCGTTTCCTCTGAAGAGCCTGTTGCTTCACTTTCTGACATACTGTACAAAAAAATAATTAAAACTAAAATAATACCCCCTAAAAAAGGCTGTAGTACAATGTTACTTCACCGCTGAAAGGCAATTAGGACATACATATATATTTCTGATTAATAAACTCCCCCCAAAATATAATCACAATTTACCGCAGAAGGTCAATTAAGACGTAATCTATTTCCTATAACTACACCCCAAAAATAGAAATATAACAATCACAAGTCAACGCTGAACGGCTAATAGGACGTACGTATATTTCCAATCAACCAGTAGAAGATACCACATCTGGTATCAGGGTCACATACCTCAGCGCCGTACAGCTGCCGTGCTCTGATCGGTGGGTGCAGGGGCCCGATCAGCGGCAGAGGACAGGCAGTCACTGATAGCCGGACTCCTGCTGTGTGTGCGCAATAACCCTTGTACTGCTGAAGTTCCAGAGTGGGACAAAAAATCAATAATAAAAAAATAAAGTTTCAAGTAAGAAAAAAAAGTTAAACATAGGGAAAAAGAAAAGTAGACATATTAGGTATCGCCTCGTCCATATTGATCGGCTCTATACAAACATCACATTATCCGCCACATCAGGTGAACGCCTCTGCATCACTGCAGGGTGTAATCTGGGTGAGGACATCTCCATCACTGCAGCCTGTAATCTGGGTAAGGACATCTCCATTACTGCAGGGTGTAATTTGGGTGAGGACATCTCCATCACTACAGGGTGTAATCTGGGGGAGGACATCTACATCAGTGTAGGATGTAATATGGGTGAGGACATCTCCATCACTGCAGGGTGTAATCTGGGTGAGGACATCTCCATCACTGCAGGGTGTAATCTGGGTGAGGACATCTCCATCACTGCAGGGTGTAATCTGGGGGAGGACATCTCCATCACTGCAGGGTGTAATCTGGGGGAGGACATCTCCATCACTGCAGGGTGTAATCTGGGTGAGGACATCTCCATCACTGCAGGGTGTAATCTGGGTGAGGACATCTCCGTCACTGCAGGGTGTAATCTGGGGGAGGACATCTCCATCACTGCAGGGTGTAATCTGGGTGAGGACATCTCCATCACTGCAGGGTGTAATCTGGGTGAGGACATCTCCATCACTGCAGGGTGTAATCTGGGTGAGGACATCTCCATCACTGCAGGGTGTAATCTGGGTGAGGACATCCCCATCACTGCAGGGTGTAATCTGGGTGAGGACAGGGAGGTGACATCTTTACGACTCCAGGTCTGCGTTTGGTGTAGAACCTGATGTCGGAGCCGCCACGTCTTGCGCTCTGGAGATAAGCCTATATACAATGCTGAGGATGGACGGCGGCTATTATATAAGGGGCGGCCATGTTGGAGAGCAGACCCCTCCGGCTCTGGTGAACGCCCTGACAGGGGCCACAGAGGCAGCATTACTCCCCTGGATGGTGGCCCCTCCAGCACCGGAGGGAGGCAGGGGCCACACAAGGAGCCTGGAGCCGCTGTCTCCCATGATGGCCGCCCTGGCTCTCCCCTCACATCTCCCAGGGAGCCATGTCTGCCGCAGTCTGGGAGAACTGGCTGCCCCAGGGAGGACTGATATGTGCAAGGCATAACCCAGGCAGGTCTGCCCGACACGTGACCCGAAACCACGTGACCACAGCCACCAACAAGATCCAGCAGTGTCAGCCCTGACCAGACCCATCCACATCCCGTTACCTGGGAGGGGAGCCTCCATCATGGCGGCCGGGGGCAGCTTCTCCATGGAAACAGAGAGTGGAAGGACCTGCGGTGACGTCATCGTCATGTGACTAGAGCAGGAAAGGGTGGAGCTCAGCAGTGTAGGCAGGTAGTGATACAGGACCTGCGGTGATGTGATCTCAGCAGTTGTGGGCGGGAGCTATGTAGTGCTGAGGAATGATGGGGCAGAAGCTGTAAAGACATCATGTGACTTGAAGAGGCGGAGCTTTGCTATCACATAATAACTTGCTGTACATGCTCGGAGTTGTAGTCCTCCCCTCTTCTACCTCCTCCTGTAATGTCTTCAGAAATCACATAACAACAGGCTGGAAATGCTGGGAGTTGTAGTCCTCCCCTCTTTTACATCTTCTTCTAATGTCCTCTGATAGCACATAATAACAGGCTGGACATGCTGGGAGTTCTAGTCCTCTCCTCTTCTACCTACTTCTTTAAAGGGATGCATATGTCCTTGTCCGTCCTGATAAGTAGATTCTTATGATGCCATTATTATATCCCACTGTGGCTCTACGATGCCGTTGCCCGGAGTCCGCACGGGCACAGCTGGCAGAGCATAGTGCGCAGGCGCGGGATCTCGCAGAGGGATGAGGAGGCATAAATAGAGTTGAGCGAACTTGTGTTTTAAGTTCGGCGTCCAAAGTTCGGGTTGGGGTTATCCAAGCGTCCCGTTATAGATTCCGCTACCACGGACCATAATAGCATTTGGAATCCATAAGGAGATTCTTCAATGAACCCGAACCTTGGACAACACGGAGGACCTGGGGTGACGTCACCGTCATGTGATCAGTGCAGGGGGCGTGGCTCAGTACTGGATTAGATAAGAGGTGGTAGCCTACAACCTCTTATCCATTCCAGTGCTAAGCCACGCCCCCTGCACTGATCACATGGCGGTGACATCACCCCAGGTCCTTCACCCCATGTTCCAAATGCCGTTATGGTCCGTGGTAGCGGAATCCATAACCGGATGCTTCGATAACCCGAACTTTGGAAGCCGAACTTAAAACAGAAGTTCGCTCAACTCTAGGCATAAACTATAGCAGGGACGGCACTGGGCAGAGGAAGGCGGCGCAGAGCTCCAGACAGCGAGGGGTGCGGCCGGGTACCCTGTATTAACGGACCTTCCCTTGGGCACATTATGTGAGTGATTGACAGATTACAAAAATCATATTTATGAGGAAATAGAGCCACAGTGGGATATAATAATGGCATCATAAGAATCTACTTCTCAGGATGGACATGGACATATGCTTAGCTTAAGGGGGTAAAATTTGATGACAGAATCCCTTTAATGTCCTCTGATATCACATAATAACAGGCTGAACATGCTGGGAGTTGGAGTCCTCTCCTCTTCTACCTTCTCCTGTGATGATTGTCAGTTCGAGGTCCCCTCTCTGCAGTTGGTGGTCTCCTTCTCCATCTCTCTGTTGGGGGCAGTGCTCTTCTCCACTCTCATAGCTCGGCCATTAGTGGAGGTCCGCTCCTCTCCGCAGTCGGTGGGTCTCCTCCTCCATCTCTCTGTTGGGGCAGTGCTCTTCTCCGCTCTCACAGCTCGGCCATTAGTGGAGGTCCGCTCCTCTCTGCAGTTGGTGGTCTCCTTCTCCATCTCTCTGTTGGGGGCAGTGCTCTTCCCCTCTCTCACAGCTCGGCCATTAGTGGAGGTCCGCTCCTCTCTCTGCAGTCGGTGGTCTCCTCCTCCATCTCTCTGTTGGGGCAGTGCTCTTCTCCACTCTCACAGCTCGGCCATTAGTGGAGGTCCGCTCCTCTCTCTGCAGTCGGTGGTCTCCTCCTCCATCTCTCTGTTGGGGCAGTGCTCTTCTCCGCTCTCACAGCTCTGCCATTAGTGGAGGTCCGCTCCTCTCTCTGTAGTCGGTGGTCTCCTCCTCCATCTCTCTGTTGGGGGCAGTGCTCTTCTCCGCTCTCACAGCTCGGCCATTAGTGGAGGTCCGCTCCTCTCCCAGCAGTCGGTGGTCTCCTCCATCTCTCTGTTGGGGGCAGTGCTCTTCTCCTCTCTCACAGCTCGGCCATTAGTGGAGGTCCGCTCCTCTCTCTGCAGTCAGTGGTCTCCTCCTCCATCTCTCTGTTGGGGCAGTGCTCTTCTCCACTCTCACAGCTCGGCCATTAGTGGAGGTCCGCTCCTCTCTCTGCAGTCGGTGGTCTCCTCCTCCATCTCTCTGTTGGGGCAGTGCTCTTCTCCGCTCTCACAGCTCGGCCATTAGTGGAGGTCCGCTCCTCTCTCTGTAGTCGGTGGTCTCCTCCTCCATCTCTCTGTTGGGGGCAGTGCTGTTCTCCGCTCTCACAGCTCGGCCATTAGTGGAGGTCCGATCCTCTCTCTGCTGTCGGTGGTCATCTCCTCCATCTCTCTGTTGGGGGCAGTGCTCTTCTCTGATCTCACAGCGCGGCCATTAGTGGAGGTCCGCTCCTCTCCCAGCAGTCGGTGGTCTCCTCCATCACTCTGTTGGGGGCAGTGCTCTTCTCCGCTCTCACAGCTCGGCCATTAGTGGAGATCCGCTCCCCTCTCTGCAGTCAGTGGTCTCCTCCTCCATCTCTCTGTTGGGGGCAGTGCTCTTCTCCGCTCTCACAGCTCGGCCATTAGTGGAGGTCTGCTCCCCTCTCTGCAGTCAGTGGTCTCCTCCTCCATCTCTCTGTTGGGGTCAGTGCTCTTATCCGCTCTCACAGCTCGGCCATTAGTGGAGGTCCGCTCCTCTCTCTGCAGTCGGTGGTCTCCTCCTCCATCTCTCTGTTGTGGGCAGTGCTCTTCTCTGCTCTCACAGCTCGGCCATTAGTGGAGGTCAGCTCCTCTCTCGGCAGTCAGTGGTCTCCTCCATCTCTCTGTTGGGGGCAGTGCTCTTCTCCGCTCTCACAGCTCGGCCATTAGTGGAGGTCGGCTCCTCTCTCGGCAGTCAGTGGTCTCCTCCATCTCTCTGTTGGGGGCAGGGCTCTTCTCCGCTCTCACAGCTCAGCCATTAGTGAAGGTCTGCTCCTCTCTGTGCAGTCGGTGGTCTCCTCCTCCATCTCTCTGTTGGATGCAGTGCTCTTCTCCGCTCTCACAGCTCGGCCATTAGTGGAGGTCAGCTCCTCTCTCAGCAGTCAGTGGTCTCCTCCTCCATCTCTCTGTTGGGGGCAGTGCTCTTCTCCGCTCTCACAGCTCGGCCATTAGTGGAGGTCCGATCCTCTCTCTGCTGTCGGTGGTCATCTCCTCCATCTCTCTGTTGGGGGCAGTGCTCTTCTCCGCTCTCACAGCTCGGCCATTAATGGAGGTCCGCTCCTCTCCCAGCAGTCGGTGGTCTCCTCCATCTCTCTGTTGGGGGCAGTGCTCTTCTCCGCTCTCACAGCTCGGCCATTAGTGGAGATCCGCTCCCCTCTCTGCAGTCAGTGGTCTCCTCCTCCATCTCTCTGTTGGGGGCAGTGCTCTTCTCCGCTCTCACAGCTCGGCCATTAGTGGAGGTCCGCTCCTCTCTCTGCAGTCAGTGGTCTCCTCCTCCATCTCTCTGTTGTGGGCAGTGCTCTTCTCTGCTCTCACAGCTCGGCCATTAGTGGAGGTCAGCTCCTCTCTCGGCAGTCAGTGGTCTCCTCCATCTCTCTGTTGGGGGCAGTGCTCTTCTCCGCTCTCACAGCTCGGCCATTAGTGGAGGTCCGCTCCTCTCTCGGCAGTCAGTGGTCTCCTCCATCTCTCTGTTGGGGGCAGGGCTCTTCTCCGCTCTCACAGCTCAGCCATTAGTGGAGGTCTGCTCCTCTCTCTGCAGTCGGTGGTCTCCTCCTCCATCTCTCTGTTGTGGGCAGTGCTCTTCTCTGCTCTCACAGCTCGGCCATTAGTGGAGGTCAGCTCCTCTCTCGGCAGTCAGTGGTCTTCTCCATCTCTCTGTTGGGGGCAGTGCTCTTCTCCGCTCTCACAGCTCGGCCATTAGTGGAGGTCCGCTCCTCTCTCGGCAGTCAGTGGTCTCCTCCATCTCTCTGTTGGGGGCAGGGCTCTACTCCGCTCTCACAGCTCAGCCATTAGTGGAGGTCCGCTCCTCTCTGCAGTCGGTGGTCTCCTTCTCCATCTCTCTGTTGGGGGCAGTGCTCTTCTCTGCTCTCACAGGTTGGCCATTAGTGGAGGTCCGCTCCTCTCTCTGCAGTTGGTGGTCTCCTCCACCGTCTCTCTGTTGGGGGCAGTGCTCTTCTCCGCTCTCACAGCTCGGCCATTAGTGGAGGTCCGATCCTCTCTCTGCTGTCGGTGGTCTCCTCCTCCATCTCTCTGTTGGGGGCAGTGCTCTTCTCCGCTCTCATAGCTCGGCCATTAGTGGAGGTCCGCTACTCTCTCTGCAGTCGGTAGTCTCCTCTTCCATCTCTCTGTTGGGGGCTATGCTCTTCTCCTGTCTCACAGCTCAGCTATTTGTGGAGGTCCGCTCCTCTCCGCAGTCGGTGGGGTTCCTCCTCCATCTCTCTGTTAGGGGCAGTGCTCTTCTCCGCTCTCACAGCTCGGCCATTAGTGGAGGTCCGCTCCTCTCTCTGCACTCGGTGGTCTCCTCCTCCATTTCTCTGTTGGGGGCAGTGCTCTTCTCTGCTCTCACAGCTCGGCCATTACTGGAGGTCCGCTACTCTCTCTGCAGTCGGTGGGGCTCCTCCTCCATCTCTCTGTTGGGGGCAGTGCTCTTCTCCGCTCTCACAGTTCGGCCATTAGTGGAGGTCCGCTCCTCTTTCTGCAGTCAGTGGTCTCCTCCTCCATCTCTCTGTTGGGGGCAATACTCTTCTCCGCTCTCACAGTTCGGCCATTAGTGGAGGTCCGCTCCTCTCTCTGCAGTCACAGGTCTCCTCCTCAATCTCTCTGTTGTGTGCAGTGCTTTTCTCTGCTCTCATAGCTCGGCCATTAGTGGAGGTCCTCTCCTCTCTCTGCAGTCGGTGGTCTCCTCTTCCATCTCTCTGTTGGGGGCAATGCTCTTCTCCTGTCTCACAGCTCAGCTATTTGTGGAGGTCCGCTCCTCTACGCAGTCGGTGGGGTTCCTCCTCCATCTCTCTGTTGGGGGCAGTGCTCTTCTCCGCTCTCACAGCTTGGCCATTACTGGAGATCCACTCCTCTCACTGCAGTCGGTGGGGTTCCTCCTCCATCTCTCTGTTGGGGGCAGTGCTCCTCTCTTACAGCTCGGCCATTAGTGGAGGTCCGCTCCTCTCTCTGCAGTCAGTGGTCTCCTCCTCCATCTCTCTGTTGGGGGCAGTGCTCTTCTCCGCTCTCACAGCTCGGCCATTAGTGGAGGTCCGCTCCTCTCTCTGCACTCGGTGGTCTCCTCCTCCATCTCTCTGTTGGGGGCAGTGCTCTTCTCTGCTCTCACAGCTCGGCCATTACTGCAGGTCCGCTCCTCTCTCTGCAGTCGGTGGGTTTCCTCCTCCATCTCTCTGTTGGGGGCAGTGCTCTTCTCCGCTCTCACAGTTCGGCCATTAGTGGAGGTCTGCTCCTCTCTCTGCAGTCACTGGTCTACTCCTCCATCTTTCTATTGGGGACAGAACTCTTCTCTGCTCTTATAGCTCGGACATTAGTGGAGGTCTGCTCCTATCTCTGCAGTCGGTGGTCTCCTCCTCCATCTCTCTGTTGGGGACAGTGCTCTTCTCAGCTCTCACAGCTAGGCCATTAGTGGAGGTCCGCTCCTAACTGTAGTCGGTGATCTCCTCCTCTATCTCTCTGTTGGGGGCAGTGCTCTTCTTCGCTCTCACAGCTTGGCCATTAGTGGAGGTCCGCTCCTCTCTTTGCAGTCAGTTGTCTCCTCCTCCATCTTTCTATTGGGGATTGTGCTCTTCTCCGCTCTCATAGCTTAGCCATTAGTGGAGGTCCTCTCCTCTCTCTGCAGTCGGTGGTCTCCTCCTCCATCTCTCTGTTGGGGATTGTGCTCTTCTCCGCTCTCATAGCTTAGCCATTAGTGGAGGTCCTCTCCTCTCTCTGCAGTCCGTGGGGTTCCTCTTCCATCTCTCTGTTGGGGGCAGTGCTCTTCTCCGCTCTCACAGCTCGACCATTAGTGGAGGTCCGCTCCTCTCTGCAGTCGGTGGTCTCTTCCTCAATCCCTCTGTTGGGGACAGTGCTCTTCTCTGCTCTCACAGCTCGGCTTTTAGTTCAGGTCCGCTCCCCTCTCTATAGTTGGTGGTCTCCTACTCCATCTCTCTTTTGGGGGCAGTGCTCTTCTCCGCTCTCACACCTCGGCCATTAGTGGAGGTCCGCTCCTTTCTCTGCATTCGGTGGTCTTCTCCTCCAACTCTCTGTTGGGGGAAGTGCTCTTCTCTGCTCTCACAGCTCGGCCATTAGTAGAGGTCCGCTCCTCTCTCTGCAGTCGGTGGTCTCCTCATCTATCTCTCTGTTGGGGGCAGTGCTCTTCTCCGCTCTCCCAGCTCGGTCATTAGTGGTGTTCCGCTCCTCACTCTGCATTTGGTGGTCTCCTCCTCCATCTTTCTGTTGGGGGAAGTGCTCTTCTCCGCTCTCATAGCTTGGCCATTAGTGGAGGTCTGCTCCTCTCTCTGCAGTCGTTGGGGTTCCTCCTCCATCTCTCTGTTGGGGGCAGTGCTGTTCTCCACTCTCACAGCTAGTCCATTAGTGGAGGTCCGCTCCTCTCTCTGTAGTCGGTGGTCTCCTCATCCATCTCTCTGTTGGGGGCAGTGCTGTTCTCCGCTCTCACAGCTTGGCCATTACTGGAGATCCGCTTCTCTCTCTGCAGGCGGTGGGGTTCCTCCTCCATCTCTCTGTTGGGGGCAGGGCTCTTCTCTGCTCTCACAGCTCGACCATTAGTGGAGGTCCACTCCTCCATCTCTTTGTTGGGGGCAGTGCTCTTCTCCGCTCTCACAGCTTGGCCATTAGTGGAGGTCCGCTCCTCTCTGTAGTCGGTGATCTCCTCCTCTATCTCTCTGTTGGGGGCAGTGCTCTTCTCTGCTCTCACAGCTCGGTCATTAGTGGAGGTCCGCTCCCCTCTCTGCAGTCGGTGGTCTCTTCCTCCATCTCTCTGTTGAGGGCAGTGCTCTTTTCCGCTCTCATAGCTCGGCCATTAGTGGAGGTCCGCTCCTCTCTTTGCAGTCAGTCGTCTCCTCCTCCATCTTTCTATTGGGGGCAGAACTCTTCTCTGCTCTTATAGCTCGGACATTAGTGGAGGTCTGCTCCTATCTCTGCAGTCGGTGGTCTCCTCCTCCATCTCTCTGTTGGGGACAGTGCTCTTCTCTGCTCTCACAGCTCGACCATTAGTGGAGGTCCACTCCTCCATCTCTTTGTTGGGGGCAGTGCTCTTCTCCGCTCTCACAGCTTGGCTATTAGTGGAGGTCCGCTCCTCTCTGTAGTCGGTGATCTCCTCCTCCATCTCTCTGTTGGGGGCAGTGCACTTCTTCGCTCTCACAGCTTGGCCATTAGTGGAGGTCCGCTCCTCTCTTTGCAGTCAGTCGTCTCCCCCTCCATCTTTCTATTGGGGGCAGAACTCTTCTCTGCTCTTATAGCTCGGCCATTAGTGGAGGTCCTCTCCTCTCTCTGCAGTCGGTGGTCTCCTCCTCCATCTCTCTGTTGGGGATTGTGCTCTTCTCCGCTCTCATAGCTTAGCCATTAGTGGAGGTCCTCTCCTCTCTCTGCAGTCCGTGGGGTTCCTCCTCCATCTCTCTGTTGGGGGCAGTGCTCTTCTCCGCTCTCACAGCTCGACCATTAGTGGAGGTCCGCTCCTCTCTGCAGTCGGTGGTCTCCTCCTCAATCCCTCTGTTGGGACAGTGCTCTTCTCTGCTCTCACAGCTCGGCTTTTAGTTCAGGTCCGCTCCCCTCTCTATAGTTGGTGGTCTCCTACTCCATCTCTCTTTGGGGGCAGTGCTCTTCTCCGCTCTCACACCTCGGCCATTAGTGGAGGTCCGCTCCTTTCTCTGCATTCGGTGGTCTTCTCCTCCAACTCTCTGTTGGGGGAAGTGCTCTTCTCGGCTCTCACAGTTCAGCCATTAGTAGAGGTCCGCTCCTCTCTCTGAAGTTGGTGGTCTCCTCATCTATCTCTCTGTTGGGGGCAGTGCTGTTCTCCACTCTCACAGCTCGTCCATTAGTGGAGGTCCGCTCCTCTCTCTGTAGTCGGTGGTCTCCTCATCCATCTCTCTGTTGGGGGCAGTGCTGTTCTCCGCTCTCACAGCTTGGCCATTACTGGAGATCCGCTTCTCTCTCTGCAGGCGGTGGGGTTCGTCCTCCATCTCTCTGTTGGGGGCAGTGCTCTTCTCCGGTCTCACTGCTCGGCCATTAGTTGAGTTCCGCTCCCCTCTCTGCAGTCGTTCGTCTCCTCCTCCATCTCTCTGTTGGGGGCAGTGCTCATCTTTACTCTCACAGCTCGGTCATTAGTGGAGGTCTGCTCCTTTTTCTGCAGTCTGTGGTCTCCTCTTCCATCTCTCTTTTGGGGACAGTGCTCTTCTCCACTCTCACAGCTCGGTCATTAGTGGAGGTCCTCTCCTCTCTCTGCAGTCGGTGGTGTCCTCTTCCATCTCTCTGTTGGGGGCAATGCTCTTCTCCTGTCTCACAGCTCAGCTATTTGTGGAGGTCCGCTCCTCTCTGCAGTCGGTGGTCTCCTCCTCCATCTCTTTGTTGGGGGCAGTGCTCTTCTCCACTCTCATAGCTCGGCCATTAGTGGAGGTCCGCTCCTCTCTCTCTGCAATCGGTGGGGTTTCTCCTCCATCTCTCAGTTGGGGGCAGTGCTCTTTTCCGCTCTCACAGCTCAGCCATTAATGGAGGTCCGCTCCTCCCTCTGCAATCGGTGGTCTCCTCCTCCATCTCTCTGTTGGGGACAGTGCTCTTCTCCTCTCTCATAGCTCGGCCATTAGTGGAGGTCCGCTCCTCTCTCTGCAGTCGGTGGTCTCCTCCTCCATCTCTCAGTTGGGGGCAGTGCTCTTCTCTGCTCTCACAGCTTGGCCATTAGTGGAGGTCCGCTCCTCCCTCTGCAGTCGGTGGTCTCCTCCTCCATCTCTCTGTTGGGGGCAGTGCTCTTCTCCGCTCTCACAGCTCGGCTATTAGTAGAGGTCCGCTCCTCTCTCTGCAGTCGGTGGGTTTCCACCTCCATCTCTCTGTTGGGGGCAGTGCTCTTCTCCGCTCTCACAACTCGGCCATTAGTGGAGGTCCGCTTCTTTTTGCAGTCGGTGGTCTCCAGCTAAATAATTTTGAGGACTTTATCGATGCCATGAGTCAAATGTTTGATGATCCTAATTAAGGTGCTACAGCTGAAGTAGCATTACTAGCATTGTGCCAGGGCAGACGCCCTGTCTCAGAGTATGCAATAGATTTCAAGAGGTGGGCTGTCGACATCGATTGGAATGAAGCAGCGAAAGTGTCTTTTTTTAGAAAAGGACTATGCAACACATTAAAAGATGAACTTGCTCGTGCAGAGGCCCCTTTAGGTTAGGATGCTTTTATTAATTATTGTATTCGAATCAATACCCGAATATCTGAACGACGACAAGATAAATGGGCTACCTTGAATTATGATACTAAGCAGTCCCTCTCTTTTCCTGCCTCCACTTCCAAGGAACCCCAAGGAAAGATTTACAGAGAATCAGGAAGTGAGACTATGCAAGTAGATCCCATACTAAAACGTAAAGATGTTGATCACAGGGAGCATAGGCTCCGGGTCTATGTTTTTACTGTGGAAAATTTGACCACTTCCTTATAAACTGCCCTAGTTGTCCGCGGAGGTTGGTGGCAGCCATTACAGATCCTGACTTTTCTGATAAAGAATCAATGGCTTTGGAAGCAGAATTATCTGAGAAAGCAATCATCCATTCCATTTTATTGGTGGCCTCTCATATTAAAAAAGAAAATAAAGACTCCCATTGCTTCCTTCCCATAAAATTCTTGATTATCTCTCAGTGGATATCCACCTCTGCTATGGTTGACTCAGGGGCTAGTGGCAATTTTATGGACTTTTGTTTTGTGCAAAGACATGGGGTTAAATTTCAGAAAAAACTTTCAGCCATGGTAATGGAGACTGTAGCCAGATCTCCACTGAGCTCCACTGAGCTCAGGGCCAGTGGATCAAGAAACGGAACCACTTGAACTTATTATAACACCCCATCACCATGAAGTCCTATTGTTTCTATTGATCTCTTCTTCACATTTCCCTGTTATTCTAGGCCTGGTTGAAACATCTACCCTTTGGCAGGCCCCGAACTAAAAGCCCTCAAGGACTACATAGAAGAAAATGGGCTAAGTGTTTTATCCGCCCATCTTCCCCACCGGCGGGGCTCCCATATTCTTTGTTAAGAAGAATGACGGTTCTCAGAGACCTTGCATTGATTACTAAGAACTTAACAAAATTACAATCAAAAATTGTTATACTCTTCCATTGATCGCCAAGCTTTTAGAGAGAGTGCGACATGCAAACATTTTTACCAAGTTAGACCTGCGAGGAGACTATAAACTGGTCCGTATCAGATCTGGAGACGAATGGAAGACAGCTTTTAGGTCACGATACGGAAATTTCGAATACCTTGTTATGCCTCTTGGTCTTTGCAATGCCCGGCCACTATTCAACATCTCATCAATGATATCTTCAGAGATCTTCTGGACCAGTTCGTAGTCATCTATTTGGACGATATCTTGATCTTCTCTAACTCCATGGAAGAATATCAGAGACACGTGAGACTCATTTTGGAACGTCTAAGGAAGAATCAACTTTACATTAAGATTGAAAAATGTGAATTCCAACAGACTGAGATCCAATTCCTTGGCTATATAATTTCACCTCATGGTCTACACATGGACTCTAGCAAAATTAAAGCAATAGTAGACTGGCCTACCCCCAGGAGCATAAAATATATTCAATGTTTCATAGGTTTTGCCAATTTTTATAGATGCTTTATTAAGAATTTCTCAGAAATAATCACTCCTATTACACAATTGACTAAGAAAAAAATTGCTTTTGTCTGGTCTCCCGAAGCACAGGAATCCTTTTGTCTCCTAAAGTCCAAGTTCACTACAGCCCCTGAAGTAGTTCATCCCGACCCAGAACTTACCTTCATTGTGGAAGTAGATGCTTCAGATTGTGCTATAGGGGCTATTCTGTCTCAGAGAATAGGAGACAAGGGGTTATTGCATCCGTGTGCTTTTTTCTCCCAACGTTTATCCGTTTATCCTCTGCTGAGAAGAATTATGATGTGGGGAATAAAGAACTGTTAGCTATTATTGCAGCTTTTAAGGAATGGAGACATCATCTTCAAGGAGCCTCACAGCCAATAATAGTTCTGAATGATCACCTTAATTTGGAATTCGTTAGATCTGCCAAATGTCTATCTTCTCGCCAAGCTCGTTGGAGTCCCTTCCTCAATCAATTCAACTTTGTAATCTCGTACAGGCCCAGTTCCCGTAACGGCAAGGCAGTGTCACGATAGGTAAGATAAGGGAAGAAAGCAAAACATGGCAAGGTAAACAAAACAACTGACTAGGCCCCAAATGCTAGGGAGTAGGGTTGAGCGAACAGTTCGAGCATAGTTCGGGATCGTACCGAATTTTGGGGTGTTCGGGACCCGGACCAAAACATTTTCAAAAATGTTTGGGTTCGGGTCCGTTGTTCGGCGATTTCTTCCCGCTTTCTGAAGGGCTGCACAGCAGCCAATCAGCTAGCGTTTTACTTCTTGCCCTAAGAGCCCATCACAGCCATGCCTACTAATGGCATGGCTGTGATTGGCCAAGTGCAGCATGTGACCCAGCCTCTATTTAAGCTGGAGTCACGTATCGCCGCACGTCACACTGCTCTGATTAGTGTAGGGAGAGGACGCAGCTGCTGTCAGGGCGAGATTAAGCAGGGAAAAGTCAGCAACAGCACCTAATGAAGTGATCGATCTACAGCTGTGAATCATTCAACTTCTGCTAGTTAATTGCTCACTGTTTTTTAGGCTGCACAGAGCGTTTTTCTGTTACTTTGATCGGCGGCGATTTTGTGTCTTGTGATGCACCAGCACAAGCTGCCACCAAGTCCATCAATCCATCAATACTATATTTTTTTTTTTTTTTGCTATATCCTACATCAGGGGCTTGGCTGTGCTTATTGTCACCCCTAGAAACTCAGGATAGAAATTTCTATATTTTATTAGGTGGTTAAATTCAATTGCCAAAATAGCAATCCCCTAAATCTGGTGTTCCAGCTGTGGCTAGCCAAGTGTAATACTGTCTACTGTCTGGCAAAGGATATATTTTGTTCTGGGGTGAAATTCAATAGCCAAAATAGAAATACCGTAAATCTGGTGTTCCAGCTGTGACTGGACAAGTTTCATAGTGTTCGTCATAGGATATATTATTTTCTGCGGTGAAATTCAGTTGCGAAAATAGAAATACCGTAAATCTGGTGTCCCAGCTGTGACTGAACAAGTTCAATAGTGTCCCGCAAAGGATATATTTTGTTCTGGGGTGAAATTCAATTGCCAAAATAGCAATACCATAAATCAGTGGTTTCTGCTGTGGCTGGCCAAGTTTAATAGTGTCCATCACAGGATATATTATTTTCTGTGGTGAAATTTAATTGCCAAAATAGCAATACCCTAAATCTAGTGTCCCAGCAGCGGCTGGCGAAGTTTTATAGTGTCTGTGAAAGGATTTATTATTTTCTGCGGTGAAATTCAGATGCCAAAATAGAAATACAGTAAATCTGGTGTTCCAGCTGTGACTGGACAAGTTTCATAGTGTCCGTCAAAGGATAGATTTTGTTCTGGGGTGAAATGCACTTGCCAATGTAGCAATACCCTGAATCTGGTGTTCCAGCTGTTGCAGGCCAAGTGTTAATCTGTCCGTAAAAGGGTATATTACACTCAAGGTGTATATACAAGTGCTGAGAGGGTCATCCCCAATAACTTCACACGCTACCGTGCATCTCCCATTGTATTTCTGTCCGTTAAAGGGTATATTACACAAAGTGTTAAAATACAATTGCTGAAAGCATAATCCTACATATTTTTTCTCACGCTACTGTGCATCTCCAAGTGTAAATCTGTCTATAAAAGGATACCTTTCATCCAGGGCCTAAATACTAGCCCTAAAAGAGATATTCCCCTAAATCAGTGGTTACTGCTGTGCCTGGATTAGTGTAATATGCTACATAAATAAATAGGCAGATAGTGTTAGGTGCCTGTAAAAAAAGGCCTGAATTTAAATTCAATACATTGGGCCAAATATTTTTTTTCTTATTGTGGTGCTTGGTGAACGGTAACAATGAGGAAAACATCTAGTAAGGGACGCGGACGCGGTCGTGGTGGTGTTAGTGTACCCTCTGGTGCTGGGAAAGGACGTGGCCATTCTGCCATAGCCACATGTCCTAGTGAACCAACTACCTCAGGTTCCAGTACCCGCCAGAATTTACAGCGATATTTGGTGGGGCCCAATGCCATTCTAAGGATGGAAAGGCCTGAGCAGGTACAGGCGCTAGTCAATTGGGTGGCCCACAGTGGATCCAGCACGTTCACAACATTATCTCCCACCCAGTCTTCTGCAGAAAGCGCACAGGTGGCACCTGAAAACCAAGCCCATCAGTCTGTCACATCACCCCCATGCATATCAGGGAAACTGTCTGAGCCTCAAGTTATACAGCAGTCTCTTATGCTGTTTGAAGACTCTGCTGGCAGGGTTTCTCAAGGGAATCCACCTAGCCCTTCCCCAGTGGTGGAAGACATAGAATGCACTGATGCACAACCACTGATGTTTCCTGATGATGAGGGCATGGGAATACCACCTCATTGGAGTCCGCACGTCTCTGATGATGCCGAAACACAGGTGCCAACTGCTGCGTCTTTCTGCAGTGTGCAGACCGAACAGGAGGTCAGGGAGGAAGACTGTGTGGAAGACGATGCAGGGGACGATGAGGTCCTAGACCCCACATGGAATGAAGGTCGTGCCGCTGACTTTCATAGTTCAGAGGAAGAGGCAGTGGTGAGACCGAGCCAACAGCGTAGCAAAAGAGAGAGCAGGGGCGCAAAAGCAGAACAGCCGCCTCCAAGAGAGTTCGCCTGCTACTGGCCACCGCCACCAGGAACCGAGCACCCCAAAGGCAGCTTCAAGGTGTTCCCTGGCATGGCACTTCTTTAAACAATGTGCTGACGACAAGACCCGAGTGGTTTGCACGCTGTGCCATCAGAGCCTGAAGCGAGGCATTAACGTTCTGAACCTTAGCACAACCTGCATGACCAGGCATCTACATGCAAAGCATGAACTGCAGTGGAGTAAACACCTTAAAAGCAAGGAACTCACTCTGGCTCCCCCTGCTCCCTCTTCTGCTGCTGCCTCGGCCTCTTCCTCCGCCTCGGGAGGAACATTGGCACCTGCTGCTCACCAAACAGAGGATGTGCCATCGACACCACCACCTGCGTCACCAAGCATCTCCACCATGTCACACGGCATCTCACAAACCTTGGAGAGAAAGCGTAAATTCCCACCTAGCCACCCTCGAGCCCTAGGCCTGAATGCCAGCATTTCTAAACTACTGGCCTTTGAAATGCTGTCATTCAGGCTGGTGGACACAGACAGCTTCAAACAGCTGATGTCCATGGCTGTCCCACAGTATGTTGTTCCCAGCCTCCACTACTTCTCCAAGACAGCCGTGCCTTCCCTGCACAACCAAGTATCCGATAAAATCAAGTGTGCACTGCGCAACGCCATCTGTAGCAGGGTCCACCTAACCACAGATACGTGGACCAGTAAGCACCGCCAGGGACTGCACATTGGGTAAATGTAGTGGCAGCTGGGCCCCAGGCGGAGAGGTGTTTGGCGCTCGTCCTTCCACTGCCAAGGATCGCGGGGCATCATTATTTGCCTCCTGTAGCCTTCTCCTCGGCTTCCTCCTCCTCTGCTTCCACCAGCTCATCCAGTCAGCCACACACCTTCACCACCAACTTCAGCACAGCCCGGGGTAAACGTCAGCAGGCCATTCTGAAACTCATATGTTTGGGGGACAGGCCCCACACCGCGCAGGAGTTGTGGCGGGGTATTGAACAACAGACCGACGAGTGGTTGCTGCCGATGGGCCTCAAGCCCGGCCTGGTGGCCTAGCCGGTTTGACGCACATCCCTTGCCTGGTGCATGTGCTGAATTTGGTAGTGCAGAAGTTCATTCACAACTACCCCGACATGTCAGAGCTGCTGCATAAAGTGCGGGCCGCCTGTGCGCGCTTCCGGCGTTCACATCCTGCCGCTGCTCGCCTGTCTGCACTACAGCGTAACTTCGGCCTTCCTGCTCACCGCCTCATATGCGACGTGCCCACCCGGTAGAACTCCACCTTGCACATGCTGGAGAGACTGTGCGAGCAGCAGCAGGCCATAGTGGAGTTTCAGCTGCAGCACGCACGCGTCAGTCGCACTGCGGAACAGCACCACTTCACCACCAATGACTGGGCCTCCATGCGAGACCTGTGTGCCCTGTTGCGCTGTTTCGAGTACTCCACCAACATGGCCAGTGGCGATGACGCCATTATCAGCGTTACAATACCACTTCTATGTCTCCTTGAAAAAACACTTAGGGCGATGATGGAAGAGAAGGTGGCCCAGGAGGAGGAGGAGGAGGATGAGGGGTCATTTTTAGCACTTTCAGGCCAGTCTGTTAGAAGTGCCTCAGAGGGAGGTTTTTTGCAACAGCAGAGGCCAGGTACAAATGTGGCCAGCCAGGGCCCACTACTGGAGGACGAGGAGGATGAGGAGGAGGTGGAGGATGATGAGGATGAAGCAGGTTCACAGCAGGGTGGCACCCAACACAGCTCAGGCCCATCACTGTTGTGTGGCTGGGGGGAAACGGAGGACGATGACGATACGCCTCCCACAGAGAACAGCTTGTCCTAACCTCTGGGCAGCCTGGCACACATGAGCGACTACATGCTGCAGTGCCTGCGCAGCGACAGCAGAGTTGCCCACATGTTAACGTGTGCGGACTACTGGGTTGCCACCCTGCTGGATCCCCGGTACAAAGATAATGTGCCCACCTTACTTCCTGCACTGGAGCGTGATAGGAAGATGCGCGAGTACAAGCGGACGCTGGTAGACGTGCTCCTGAGAGCATTCCCAAATGTCACAGGGGAACAGGTGGAAGCCCAAGGCGAAGGCAGAGGAGGAGCAATAGGTCGCCAATGCAGCTGTGTCACGGCCAGCTCCTCTGAGGGCAGGGTTAGCATGGCAGAAATGTGGAAAAGTTTTGTCTCCACGCCACAGCTAACTGCACCACCACCTGATACGGAACGTGTTAGCAGGAGGCAGGATTTCACTAACATGGTTGAACAGTACGTCTGCACACCCCTCCACGTACTGACTGATGGTTCGGCCCCATTCAACTTCTGGGTCTCCAAATTGTCCATGTGGCCAGAGTTAGCATTTTACGCCTTGACGGTGCTGGCCTGCCCGGCGGCCAGCGTTTTGTCTGAACGTGTATTACTGAACGTTTTGTCTGAACGTGCATTACTGACGAAGGCAGCCGCCTGTTTACAGCCAACGTGGACAAGCTGACGTTCATAAAAATGAACCAGGCATGGATCCCACAGGACCTGTCCCTCCCTTGTGCAGAATAGACAGTTATAACTGCCTCCCTCTCAACCATATATTCTTGTACTCCGGGGCACTTCTTTATTGAATCCTCTTTTTTAAATATTACCATTATATTGTAGTGCAACCAAAAGTTGAATGAACCTCTCCTAAATCTAGGCGCCAGGGCCTAAATATCTGAAAGTGGCCTTCTCCAGTTGTGGGTGACATGACGCCTGATTCTCTGCTATGCGACCTCTGTCCTCTGTCTGGGTGCTGGGGCATAAATAAATGAAAGTGGCCTTCTCCATTGGTGGGTGACTTGAAGCCTGATTCTCTGCTATGGGACCTCTCTCCAATTGATATTGCTTAATTTTTATTTATTTTATTTTATGTCATTTCCCTATCCACATTTGTTTGCAGGGGATTTACCTATATTTTGCTGCCTTTTGCAGCACTCTAGCCCTTTCCTGGACTATTTTACAGCCTTTTTAGTGCCCAAAAGTTCGGGGCCCCATTGACTTCAATGGGGTTCGAGTTGGGATGAAGTTCGGGTCGAGTTCAGATCCGAACCCGAACATTTTCGGGAAGTTCGGCCGAACTTCTCAAACCCGAACATCCAGGTGTTCGCTCAACTCTACTAGGGAGTAAAGGGGTCACCTCCTAGCGATCCCTAAAATACTTTCCCTAAGCTGCTATGCCCATGTGCATATCTGGATGGTAGATATGCACATGCCCACGTACCTAGAGCTGAAACAAACTAAGCTGTAGGGAAGAGGGAAAGAGGCAACCTGCTCCTTCTACCACCGAAGGAGCTAGCGTCTCCCTAGAGGCCTAGTCAAAACAGACACAGAAGGAAAAAGGGAAAAGGACTTATCTGTGATTTGTGAGAGCAGACGATCCACCAAACATCCAGAGCTCACACAAGGCTGAACTATAACCCGCACAGGGCACTGGGAAAAGGAGGGATAAATGGCCTCACTAACAAAGTGAAACCCAGTGCACCTGAGGGAAGGTGGAACCAGCTCAGACTCAAATCCATAATAAGGACTTGAAGAAATAAAAGAGGCCTATGTCACCGAACCCTTGCTGTCTAGACCACCTGATGACGTGCATTTAGTGCTTAAAAACAAGGTGTGGACCCATGGGCAGCAGCCATATATACCCGAAACAATAAGACTGAAAATTCTAAAATTAGTCCATGATTCTAAGATCGTGGGTCACAAAGGAGTGCAGAAGACACAGGAATTTTTATCCTGTTTCTTTTGGTGGCCCAATCATCAATAGGATGTAAAGAAATATGTCATGTGACGTTTGTGCTTGATGCAAGACTCCACGTTTCTCACCCATGGGTTTATTACAGTCTTTGTCGGTCCCCTCTCGTCCCTGGGGTTCTATTTCCATGGACTTTATCGTAGATCTACCTACCTCTAAAGGAAAAAGCACAATTTTGGTAGTAGTTGATCGGCTTACCAAGGATGCACATTTCATTCCATATACTGGTCTACCCTCTGCTAAAGATCCTGCTGACCTTCTAGTCCAGAATGTGTTTTATTTTCACGGAGTTCCTCATGAAGTTATCTCGGATCGTGGGGTGTAGTTTACATCAAAATTTTGGCATCGTTTTTGCACAGCACTTGAGATTGATATTCATTTATCAACCGCCTTTCACCCTCAATCTAATGGACAAACTGAACGCACAAATCAGACTCTGGAACAGTATCTTCGATGATATATCTGCCATTTACAAGATGATTGGGTCGATCTGCTTCCTGTTCTTACAATAACTCCTTTCTTTGCAAATTTAGGGTATCATGCACCAATGTTTAACCCCTTAAGGACACAGGGTTTTTACATTTTTGCGTTTTCGTTTTGCGCTCTATGCCTTCCAAGAGCCATAACTTTTTTATTTTTCCGTTCACATGGCCATATGAGGGCTTATTTTTTGCGGGACAAGTTGTACTTTCCAACGCCATCATTTAATAATGCATACGGTGTAGTGGGAAGCGGGAAAAAAATTCCAAATGGGGTGAAATTGCAAAAAAAGCAATTTCACCACAGTTTTACGGGTTTCTAAATTACGACGTTTGATTTGCGATAAAACTGACCATTTAGTTTTATTCTACAGGTCAGTACGAATCCGGCGATACCCAATATGTATAGCTTTTCTTGCGTTTTGATAGTGAAAAAAATTCAAAAGTGGGAAAAAATATATATTTTTTTTTGTCGCCATGTTTTGACCGCTATAACGTATTTGTATATAAGTGTGTATGGGGGCTTATTTTTGCGGGCGATCTTAACTTTTAGTTGATACCATTATGGGGTGTGTAGGACTTTTTGATCGCTTTTTTAAATTTTTGAGGAAATGAAGCGTCCAAAAACGGCAAATCGGCCATTTGGGCGCTTTTCCCGTTTTTCTGTTTACCGTATGGGAAATATATTTTTATATTTTTATACTATGGGCGTTTTCACACATTACGACACCCATGATGTGTATTTTTTTATTTTTTATTATTTTATCTTAATTTTGGGGAAAGGGGGTGATTAAAATTTTTAGGTTTTTATTTTATTTTTATTTTTTTATTTTTTTATTTTTTACACTTTTATATAGATCCCATAGGGACCTATATAAATAGTTACCTGATTGCTTCTATCATAAACTCCAATACACTTGTATTGGAGTTTATGAGCATTTTACTACTTTCCTATGAAGCCCTATTGCTAACAAGGGCTCCATAGGAAATAGTGAGTGATAGCCTCAAGCTGAATGAAAGGCTTGAGGCTATCCCTTACAGCGCTCCGATTCTCCCGATCACCACTAGGGGAGCCGGAGCGCTGCCGAGATTTACTTTCGGTTTTAGCGCGTGAAGATGCTGTGATCAGGATTGATCACGGCATCTGCAGGGTTAAATGATCGCGGTCGGCAGCGCTGCCGACCGCGATCATCAGCTGCGGGGGTCAGCTACAGGAATCAGCCGGACCCCCGCAGCGATGGTGCCCGCAGCGGCCAGGAGCGGGCGCCATCTTTAGGGACTGGACACATGACGTACCCATACGTCATGTGTCCTTAAGGAGTTAAAATAGGGGATAAAGTATGGCTTTCCACTAGGAATTTGAAACTTAAGGTTCCTTCACCAAAACTTGGACAGAAGTTTATTGGGCCTTATAAGATTACCGGGATAATTAGTAGCTCTTCGGCTCAAGCTCCCACGATCTATGAAGATTCATCCTGTTTTTCATATGTCCCTACTTAAGCCTGGCACACCCAATCCTTTTCCAGAACGTATTTCTCCTCTTCCCGATGCGGTGGAAATATATAGGCAAGAACAGTTTGTTATAGAGAAAATATTGGACTGAATTTTCAGGAACCATCTACAATACCTCATTAAGTGGCAGGGTTATGGGTCTGAAGATAATTCTTGGGAAGCGGTGAATAATATTAATGCTCTCCGACTGAGCAAACAGTTTAATCAAAGACAACCTGGGAGACCAAGTCAGGTCTCGTCCAGAGGCCGTGGTTGAGGTGGGAGTAATGTCAGGAATCATCCTGTTATGTCTGTTTAGTTCAGACTGTCTTGCCCTCAAGTTTTCCCTCAGTTAAGATGGTGGATCGTGTCTCAGCTGGGTGGCATCTTACTTCCTGTTTCTTATATTAACCTCTCAAGCCTGTTACTAATTGCTTGAGTATTGTGTTTGAGCTCCTGTTTGTGCAGTCCTCTCGCCTGGAACTTGCTCTCCGGTTTGTTCCTCCTCCTTGCGGTTTACCCTTCTACCTCCCGCTGCCGAAACAGATTTCCTGACTATGTTGCCTGTGCCATCTGCCCTGACCCATTGTTCGTTTGTCCTTGGTTCTGCTTCATCCTTCAATCCTGCACCGTTGGTACTGGTACCGGCTCTGCTACATACAACAGTGTGGGCTCTGCTACATGGTACAGCACGCTATGGGCTCTGCTACATACAACAGTGTGGGCTCAGCTACATACAACAGTGTGGGCTCTGCTACATCCTACAGTACACTATGGGCACTTCTACTTACAACAGTGTGGGCTCTGCTATATCCTTATACCCTGCTGTTCAAGCCTCTGGTGCTTCCTGTGTTCAGGCCTTGTCCCTGCCATTGGATTCCAGCAGTATTCCACTAGTATCGCGACAAATAGTTTAAGAAAGTAAGGCGTCCCTGTAAAAATCCAAGAGGTGAAGAAAAGGGTCTCTCTGCACTTGAGGGAGGGCCAGGATTTTGTCGCAGTCTAGTACTCCCCTCGGTAACAAGATCTCTCCTAATGAGATATTAGCTAAGAGGGACCAAACTCACGAAGGCTCCATCACACCCGGATGAATGTATGGTTGCAATAGATTTAAGGGTATGCGGTGATGAAGAAAGCGTAGATCTTTGGTTTTAAATAGTTTTGACCATTCAGCCAACACGCCTCTCATCAAGAGGGGCGGTGATGAGTCATTGTAAGCGTATTGGCGGATCCCCCACAATATCAGCTGCTCTTTGTCAGTGAGGAGATGTCTCTCTAGTTGCGAACATAAGTTCAGGTATGATGTGAGGAGCACGGTTCTGAACCCCCAAACCTCTTCTCCCTTGTCAGTAGGGAGTAAGCAATCCTCGGGGATCTCCCACCCCATAAAAAGAAGGAGAAGATCTTTCGTATGTCAGTGAAGAAAGTAAGGAGAGGCCACATGGGGAGGGTTTGACGTAGGTATAGGAACCTAGGGACTACATATGTTCTAAGGAAGTTTTTCCTACCAATCCCTGAGATGAACGGGATTTTTAAAGATTTAGGTTGTGAGCGTACTGAGTTCAAGAGGGATGTGGATTCCCAGATATTGCACACTTTTAGAAGCCCATGTAAAGAGGTTGACTGTTTCCACGTGTTAATAGTGGCTGTGGGGCATGATATATTGAGCGCTGCAGATTTACTGTAGTTTATTTTAAAATTAGACAAGAGGCCAAAGTCACTAAAGATGGAGAGTAGCTTAGGAAAAGAAGATAGTGGGTTGGATGTCATCTGCAAAGGCCGCGGTAATATGATTAAGAGTAACATGATTATGAGTTCCCCCTTCTAGTCCCTCTATTGAAGGGTCTTGTCTGATCCTACACAGTAAAGTTTCCATAACCATGATAAACAGTGCAGTTGAGAGCGGGCAACCCTGCCTTGTGCCATTCAATATGCTGACGTGGGGAGAAAGATGCCGCTAACCTTGACTCTGGCAAAGGGGGCCGAGTAAAGAGTGAAGATCGCATGTGTGAACTGGTCTGGGAGTCCAAATCTAGTCAGTGTTGACGACATATATTGCCAGCTGACTCGGTCGAAGGGCTTTTCAGCGTCAGTGCTGAGAAGGGCAGGTTGTTTATGAGAATTTTGTGCCCAAGTTAAGAGGCGTATAAGTCGTATGGTGTTCTCGTTACCCTGTCTGCCAGAAACAAACCCAACCTGCTCCCGGTCTATTATGTTCAGGAGAATCACTTGGAATCTTTGTGCAAGTAATTTTGCCCACCATTTAACATCTGTATTCAACAGAGAGATTGGGCGATACCTGCCACAACCTAGTGGGTCTTTTTTGTCCTTATAGATAACTGTGATGTGGGCTTCTAGGTCCTGCGGTGGGAGGGAGCTCCCTTTGAGGAGATGGTTGCATAGGGTTTTAAAATGTGGAACGAGGATATCTTTAAAGGTTTTGTAGTATTGAATAGTGAAACCATCTGGTCCAGGACATTTACCTGAAGGGATTGAAGATAAGGTCTTGATCTCTGATTCTGGATCTCTAATTCTGTGATGGGTGAAAGTAGTGACTCGGACTGAAAAGTGGTTATGGTTGGCATAATTAATTGATGAGAGGAATGCCTTAGTGACTAGAGTTGAGCGAACTTGTGTTTTAAGTTCGGCGTCTCGGGTTCGGGTTATCGAAGCATCCCGTTATGAATTCCGCTACCGCGGACCATGACGGCATTTGGAATCCATAAGGGGATTCTTCAATGAACCCGGACCTTGGACAACACGGAGGACCTGGGGTGATGTCACCATCATGTGATCAGTGCAGAGGGCGTGGCTCAGTACTGGATTAGATAAGAGGTGATTCAGTACTGAGCCACGCCCCCTGCACTGATCACATGACGGTGACATCACCCCAGGTCCTTCACCCCGTGTTCCAAATGCCATTATGGTCCGTGGTAGCGGAATCCATAACGGGATGCTTCGTTAACCCGAACCCGAACTTTGGACGCCGAACTTAAAACACAAGTTCGCTCAACTCTATTAGTGGCTTCTGGGATGGAGCTGGCGGTGGAGTCTAGAGGGGGTGAAAGGTTATAAAGGGCTGCATAAAAGCTACTAAATGCTTTGGGATATCCGGTGTAGAATTGTGTACGGAACCTTCGGAGTCCCTTATGGACTGGACAAAGGAATCTATTTGTTGTCGTTTAAACATAGCTGACATCAGCCTATTTCCCCTATGCCCATGCGCATATGCTTTAAACTTGGCGCGTAGAAGGGTCTTGGCTGATATTAAGCAGGTTCTTAAGCTCTGTGCATAGGTTCAGGAGGTCTTGGGCTACAGCTTTAGTCTGTTTTTGTGTGATTTCCAACTCCGCTATCCAGGATAGTAATGCATCTAGTGCCAGAGAACGTTTCTTTTTAATTACAGACCCTAGTGCAATAAGCTCTCCTCTAATCACTGATTTCTGGGCTTCCCACAGGCTGGAAGGGAATGTTTGGTCAGCAGTATTAAGCTGGAAGTGTTCCTCTAATGAAGATTTAAGTTGTGAGATATGTGTGGGCTCTGCTATCAATGTGTAATTTAGTCGCCAACACCATTCTCTTTGGGGTGGGTCCCTCAAAAGTATATTTAGATAGATCAGGGCGTGGTCCGAGAGAGTAATGTTACCAATGCTGGCTTTTGTGACAAGTCTAATATGGACTGACGATAAGAACAGATAGTCTAACCTATGAAAGGAAGCTCTCATACTGTATGCGAATAGAACATGTAGTCTATATTAGAGGTGTTGAGGGTTCTCCACACGTCTGTAACTCCCAGACCCCTCAAAGCTTCTCTAAGCCGCCCTAAAAGTCTATGAAAGATAGATGATCATCTCGTGGAAGAGTCGAGTTCTGGCTCTAGAGTGGTATTAAAATCTCCTCCCAAGACGACCATCCCCTCCTTCACTGAGGAGAGTACTTTGAGAGTCTGAATCAGCCACTGGACTTGTTCTTTATAGCGGGTGTAGATATTTGTCAGAGTGACCTTTGATCCTGCAATTGTGCCCTTGACAAATAGGTATCATCCATCTGGGTTAGAAATGGTGGCAGCATGCTCAAACGGAATGTGTTTATGAATGGCTATGCTGACACCTCTGCTAGCAGATGTGTATGTGCTGTGGAACCAATGGGAGTACTGTTTGGGGGGAGATTTAGGAGTCTTACCCGTTTTAAAATGAGTTTCTTAGAAAAAGGCAATGGAAACCTTATCTTTGCGAAGGAGCGAAAATATCTGGGATCTTTTCCATGGCTCATTCAGACATCTTGCTCTAAGAAATGAAACTACAACAGATACCATGATATCAATATACAGGGAGAAAGCACAGTAGCACAATGTGAGTTCCCCTGGAGATAGGGATCAGCATTGGGAGATGAATAAGGAATGAATAGAAGGGAAAGGAAAAGGCGGAGGTGGGAAATCAGGAACGTGGGAATATCATTTAACCTATCAAAGGAGGCTAATAGCCACAAAGCTATAATGAACATTTGTGCTGCCAAGCACCTGAAAAGATGTTGTGATTCTTTACTTATGGTGCTTGTGGAATAACTCTCAGGTGGGGGTCTCGTAGAGCACCTAAAGGTATCTTATGGACCAACAGGATGAGGATAAGACCAGATAAGGTGGGATACTGGCTATACCCCAGCTATGAGGAGACATCAGAGGAGGTAGCTAAGGGAATAACTTTCAAAACTGATACTCTTGCCGTTGTAACCATCTGATATGCACAATTATGATGGTGATTGTTGTGAGGTCGCACAGGCCCTAATAGTCCATAGGTGGTAATGGGAGTTCATTGGGATTGGGGCAACAACACAAAAACATTATAGTTCTGAAGAACTGTATTCCAAATAGGAACTCCTCCAGTCCAAATGGCTGCCGATCTCCACTATTGCCTGAATATCGTGGCTGAGCGAGGTGGGGAAGGTATTAACAGGTCAGGTCCTTGGGAGATGGAGCTGACTATAGGGTCATGGCAAAGAGAGAAGCAATAACGTAGGTAAATTAGAACAAACTCACTCAGGTAAAGACCCTTGACATACTTTTAGTTTTATATGCCTTCCCTGGTGAGGTTAGATTCCAGGAATCTGGGCAAGGTGGACTTGGAAGCAGGTCTCCTTAGTCCGCAGGCATCCACGATGAGATTTCAATCAGGGTGATTCCAAGGGTGTTCCAGGCCGCCTTAAGGTCTTGCAGTGTTCTGATGGGGATCTGTTTACCATTCTTGGAGATGGCCAGGCCAAAAGGATAAAGCCAGCGAAACGGTGTTGCTGGCGTTTTTAAAATCTCTAAGGTGCTTGGCCAAAGTGGATGGTGCTAGATCTTAAACAGTGAGATGTCTGCATCTTCATACTTGAGAGGATTAGACTCCCTGTTGTTTCTTAGTATTTCTGCAGTATCGACAAAGCTGAGAAGGCTGCAAATCGTGCCATGCAGTGGCTCATTTGGTCTGGGTTTTGGGCCTAGAGCCCTATGTATTCTCTCTATGACGATTCATTCTGCTCTTTCCAGACCCTACAATGAAGCGAAAAGCTCTATGGCAACTTTTGACAGCGCTTCAGCCGCCACCGATTCAGGCATGCCTCGGATCCGAATGGTCCACCTGCGGCTCCGATTCTCTTGGTCCTCTAGTTTAAGGAAGGCTTCATTTAGCAGAGTGTTATGCGCTGTTAGTGCCTCCCCAGTCTTCTCACCGGAGGTCAAGATGGCGTCTTGGGTGTTTTACAGTGCGACTACTCTATGACCGATATGGCGTAGGTGCTCTTTGATGTCGGTGAGGTCTCTCTTTAGGGGAGATAATGCTGTCTCTAGCACGTCTTTCATGGCTGCTTTTGAGATAGTCTCTTCACTTTGTTGTGGTCTCTGATGTAATCGAGATACTATCAGTCTCTGAAAAGATCTAGGATTGGAAGACCCCATTTCTCTGCAAGATTTGTTTTTTTAGGGACCACTCTCCTTCCCTGAGGAATTGTCTTCTGAGATCGTCTGCTGAGCAGTTTGTGGCAAACCTAGCCACTTCAGTATATCAAAGGTTGTGTCCATGTGTTAATTGTATACTCTTACGCAATTATCTCTCCAGTACAGAAAGGAATGATGGGAAATAGCCTTGCAGGTTAAGTTTTCCACAAAGTCCACCAGCGGAAAACCCCTGGAATGCCATTATAGAAACCCCTTTGCATGTGGACTTGTATAAACCCCTGGAATGCCATTATAAAAACCCCTTTGCATGGGGACTTGTATAAACCACTGGAATGCTATTGTGGAAACTCCTTGCATGGGGACTTGTATATAAATGATTGCATTGCAATAAAGGCGTGGTTGACTCCCAAACTGTGTGTTGTCCAGTTCTTGGGAAAAAGAGATTATACTTACGCTACTTGTATGTTGTAAGCTGAATAAGACTACCAGCGGAGATACCGTGGATTATACCATTATTCCTCTACAATTGGTGGCAAGCGACGGGATTCAAACCTCACAGCAAAGCAGCGTTCGGGAGTTATTTATACGAACGGAGAAGGGAAAACAGAGGTTCGTTGAAGCAGCCATTCGTATAAAAACCTGAGTTCGGGAATATGTTTGACTATACGAACGGACGGTGAATGGAGACGAACTATGCCGCATTGAAACGAGCTACACTAAAAGAACTGTTGGAAGCAAGGGGTAAAATAGCCAGCAACAAGACTAAAGCTACCCTTATTGCCAAATTTATGGCGGTAGACCAAGCAAATAATATGGTACCTGCACCGCAGAGGGAAGAAACCGAGTTCCAAAAAGAACTCAGAACCAGATTAGAGTTTTACCCAGAAACACCACCCACGGAGACGTTGGAAAGATTAATGGCATATGTACAGAAGTATATCATGGCCAGGAAGCTACAGACAGGCCGGCGATCAAGAGAGGGGTCACCAGCACCATCCAACATCACCCAGGGAATAGTTAAGATTACCCATCAAGCATTTAAGAATTATGCCGATACACAGGACGACATCGACGGGTATCTACAGGACTTTGAAAGACTGTGCCAGCTGCATGATATCAGCCCCACAGACCAGGTACCCCTGCTTGCCGGTAGATTATCTGGCCGCACAGCAGAGGCATACCACACAGTTCCAGGTGAGGACAGCAGAGACTACCAGAAGGTGAAACAGGCCATTCTAGCAAGTTATGCCATAACTCCCGAGGCATGCAGGCATAAATTCCGGGAACTTAAAAAGCAGAAAAAGGATTCCCATGCAGAATGGGCTCATCGCTTACACAGAGCTGCCATGGGGTGGATACAAGCGACCCAAGCCATGACCCTGGAGGACCTACTACAACTGGTCCTCCAAGAACAATACTTCAAGGGACTGGCACCAGAGGTACAAGACTGGGTAAGGAATCGAAAGCTCGATATCCTACACGACGCAGCTAAGCTAGCAGACGAGCACCAAGATGCAGGCGATACCAGCGTCGTCGCCCACCCCTCCCCCCTCGCTTATACTCCAGACCTGCGGCACCTCCTCCAGCTCCTGCGGCTTTGACTCTGTCACGACCAGGGAGAGCCCCTAACCAATACCCACCGAGATACCCACCCCGGCCTAGTATACGATGCCACACCTGCAACCAGTTGGGCCATGTGCAACGGGAATGCCCACAGAACCGAAACTGCCAAACCTGGTCCAATCGGGGCCAAACCCCAGGGGCTCGGGCGACGGTACATTGCCAGGGTGAAGCCAACGCCAGACACACTTCAGCCGCCTCCGTGGAAGAACAACTGGGGGTACTACATGAGGCCAACCCCATTCAAGCAGCCTCCGACAATAGACAAGGTCATCGCCAGGTTGTATACCTAGCAGGAAAACATGTGCAAGGGCTACATGACTCTGGGGCCACTTTGACATTGGTCCAGAACCACCTCATCCCCCAAAGAGGCCCACACCGGAGATTGTGTAGCCGTGCGAGTGGCAGGGGGAGCCATCTACAAAGTACCTACTGCCAAGGTGCATTTGAATTGTGGAGTAGGATCAGGGGACTTGGAAGTTGGGCTCATGCAAGACTTGCCGGCAGATGTTATTTTGGGCAACGACTTGGGGGAGCTAATGTCAGCTTTTGTTCTCCAACCCACAGTACAAGAGGCATACCCAGTCGTCACCAGACAGCAGGCCCGCACCAAGGCAGCATCCACACACTCTGAGGCTCAGGTAAGCGAACCACCCCCTTCTCCCGATGCCCTCCCCTGGGATGCCCCATTAGAATTTGGCAGTGAGGTAGCTCTAGATCCCTCCTTACAGGTGTATAAAGAGAGGATAGCCAACAGCCAGGCCTAGCTGGGTCTATCCCGATGCCCACTAAACAGCTGATAGTACCCCAAAAATATAAGCAGGATTTACTGGGCATTGCCCACGACATACCCCTGTCAGGACATCTAGAACTTTTTCTGACCAGGTATCTCAAAGGATATCAAGCAATTTAGCCAAACCTGCGATACCTGCCAGAGAGTACGGAAGCGAGGAGATCGCTATAAAGCGAAGCTCTAACCCATTCCAATTATTGAGGAACCATTTAGTCGAGTGGCTGACCAATGTTCATGCAGAGACCACCGCGGATGCTCTGCATGGGATTTCCCCGGGAGATTATTTCGGATAGGGGCACCCAATTCACTGCAGAGGTCACCCACCAACTCTGGAAGGTATGGTAGGGAGCTAAGCAGAGCATATGAGCGGCAGCACACCGGCTGAGCACTATCTGGGAAATTATCCTGTAACCCACGACAATCTGGTAAAAAAAGGCTTCCGATCGGCTCCTTACCTTACTGCTGACCACTGGGCTGCACCAGAGTGGACGTCCTGAGGCCATGAAGCTCAAACAGGATGAAGTAGCAGAGAAAGAAATCCAAGATGGCGCCGGCTTAGCAACTCCAGGCCGACAGTGTCGGGCAGCAGAGGCGCAGCGGGACGCGCGGCCAGGCTAGAGAGGTTTGCCAGGACCTCCTCAGCAGCAGTGAGCAAAGGGTCTCTAAAGAGGCAAGCAGCTGCTAAAGGGGATGGGCACTTGGACTCTGATCCTGAAATGGAGGAGCCGTCTGGGGTACCTGTCGTCCACTCCAATAGATTCTCTCCACTATGCCCTGATGCTGATACAGACACTATGGGGGCTAGAGAGTCTGATTCGGACGAGCCTACATTGAAAGATGTCATGCTGGCCATTAGTGTTGAGCGAACAGTTCGAGCATAGTTCGGGTTCGTACCGAATTTTGGGGTGTTCGTGACACGGACCTGAACCCGAACATTTTCGTAAAAGTTCGGGTTGGGGTTCGTTGTTCGGAGATTTCTATGGCGCATTTTGAAAGCCTGCAAAGCAGCCAATCAACATGCATCATACTACTTGCCCCTGCTGTGATTGGCCAAGTGCAGCATGTGAACCCAGCCTCTATTAAAGCTGGAGTCACATAGCGCCGCTCGTCACTCTGCTCTGATTAGTGTAGGGATAGGATGCAGCTGCTGCGTTAGGGCGACATTAGGCAGGGATTAACTCATCAAAAACACTTAATGAAGTGGAAGATCTACAGCTGTGAATCATTCAACTACTGCTGGTGAATTGCTCAATGTTTTTAGGCTGGGCAGACTGTTTTTCTGTCACTTTATTCTGGGGTGATCGGCGGCAGCCATTTTGTGTCTTGTGGTGCGCCAGCACAAGCTGCCATAAAGTCCATTAATCCCTCAATAGTAGTTTTTTTTTTTTGCTATATCCTGCATCAGGGGCTTGGCTGTGCTTACTTTGTCACCCCTAGTAACTCAGGAAAGATTTTTCTATATATTATTAAGTGGTTAAACTGAAATTCACTTAAATAGCAATCCCCTGAATCTGGTGCTCCAGCTAGGCTAGCCAGCCAAGTGTAAAACTGTCAGCCAGAATAAAAAAAAAAATTTCCGGGGTTGAAATTGAATTTCCAAAAAGCAATCCCCTGAATCTGGTGTTCCAGCTGTGGCTAGCCAAGTGTAATACTGTCAGCCAAAATATATATTTTTTTCTGGGGTGAAATTTAATTGCACAAATGGCAATTCCCAGAATCTGGTGTTCCAGCGGTGACTGGATAATTTCCCTAGTGTCCGTCAAAGGATAGATTTTGTTCTGTGGTGAAATACAGTTCCAAAAATAAAAATATAGTAAATCTGGTGTTCCAGTTGTTGCAGGCCTAGTTTAAATCTGTCCGTAAAAGGGTATATTTCTGTCTGTGGTGAAATTTAATTGCTAAAATAGCAATTCCATAAATCTAGTGTTCCAGCAGTTGCAGGCCTATTTGAAATCAGTCCGTAAAAGGGTATATTTCTTTCTGTGTTGAAATTCAATTGCAAACATTGCAATTCCCTAAATCTAGTGTTCCAGTTGTTGCAGGCCTTGTTTAAATCTGTCCGTAAAAGGGTATATTTCTTTCTGTGGTAAAATTTAATAGCCGAAATAGCAATTCCATAAATCTAGTGTTCCAGTTGTTGCAGGCCTAGTTTAAAGAGGACCTTTCACTGGCCCACAGTTTATTAGGCAAAGGTATGTACATGGAGAGCGGTACCCAGGGATGTCCCTGCACTTAATTGTATCCCTGGATGCCGCTCCGTTTGTCCTCTGTAGCCCCCGGTAGCGGCGCTCATGCTTCTCCAATTTTGCCTGGGGCAGAGACATCTTCTTTTGCCCTGGGCTTCTCCTTCTCCCAGGGCTGGAGTGCTGGCCAATCATAGCGCTCAGCTCATATCCTGTGTTCCAGTCATAGGTATGGGAGACTTTAACAGTGTTGTTGACCATTTCCTGGATAAGATGGGAGGAGGCTCTTACTCCACTGGGTGCAACCTCACTACATTTGGGAAAATCATACGGGAATCCACTCTGTTGGATTTCTGGCGGTTGAAAAACCCATTGACAAAACAGTATTCGTGTGTCTCCTCTACTTATGACTCTTTATCAAGGATCGACCTCATATTGGGAAATGCTGGTATGGGAAGCTTCCTCTGGGACATTCAATACTTGCCACGTAGACTCTCGGACCACTCTCCAGTTCTGGCGACTGCTGATCTTCAGCCCACCAGGGTGCGGGGAAATATGGCCTGGAAGTTCAATCCGTACTGGTTGAATGTGCTACCGGATCTGGGAGGTATAAGTGACAAACTGAAGGAATACTTTGACCTTAATCTCGCGTCTGCATCTAAGCTGGTGGTATGGGACGCCATGGAGGCCTATCTGAGGGCTGTTAAAGGGGTTGTCTGGTTCAGAGCTGAATCCGGACATACCTCCATTTCCACCCTGGCAGCCCCCCTGACTTGAGCATTGGAGCAGTTCATGCTCAGATGCTCTCCTTTGCCCTGCGCTAGATCGCACAGGGCAAGGGATCTTTGTTTACAATAACACACTGCCGGGCAGAAGCTTCCGCCCGGCAGTATGTTCGGTGATGTAACCGGCTCTGATGGGCGTGATTTAGCGCTGCCCTAGCCTAGCATCTGCTCTCTATGCAGATGATTTGCTGTTTATGGATGACTGGATGAACTCCCTCCAGGGGGCCATGCAGATCATTAATGACTATGGTACACTATCTGGCCTTCGCATTAATTGGACGAAGTCCGTAGTTATGCCATTAACTAATGGAGGCTCCCCAACCTCGGAAGGCGCCATGGGTCTTAAGATAGTAACCTCCTTTAAGTATTTGGGCGTTCAAATAACCCCTGATACAAGGGATTATGAAAGTCTAAACTTAACTCCTTTGCTAAATAGATTCAAAGAGAAAGTAAATACATGGGTTAAACTGCTGCTCTCCATGATAGGGAGGACCAACCTTATAAAAATGACATTGATGCCCCAGTTACTATACCTTCTCCATAATGCACCCTGCTGGATTCCGCGGCGCTTTTTCTATAAAGTAAATGCCCTGTTTCGGGACTTCGGGGATTTGGAAAAAGGGCATCCCTCGTATTAAACTTACCACTTTGCAAAGACCCAAAGGGAACGGAGGCCTGGCCCTACCAGATCCGTGGCTATACTACTTAGCGAGTCAGTTACAACAAATTAGAGGCTGGGGGGGATGTAGAGAAGATGAACACCGCAGGGAAAATAGTGGGACATCTTCTTGGGCAGCCCTGCCTGTTGTCTGCGCTGGAGGATGGAACCTTTCACACCAAGGGTAGTCAATACGGAGTTCTGCGTACCATTCATAAGGTGTGGTGGAAGGCCAGAAGCATAACAAAGGTCTCTGGTTATACGAGATACACCCCGATATGGCCTAATTACATGTACAAGGAGTTAGACAAAATCGCAGAACTACGGGTATGGAACTCCTATAACCTTAATAGAATGACTCAGTTATACGCGGAGGGTACATTGAAAGAATATACACAGTTACAGCAGGAATTCAAAATCCCTAAAAAATTCTTTTATTTATATTTGCAGCTTAGACACGCTCTATGGGTACAGGACAAGTCTGAAAAAATTGCCCCGGCATCAAAACATAGTATTATAGATCTTACAGCGACTAGTGGTACTACTAACGGGGTAATATCACTTCATTACAGTGTACTTATTGATATGCAACTCAAGTACTAGACCGTATCAGGGAGAGAAGGTTAACCCTTAAACCCAGGAAATGCCATATAGGGATGGCTGAAGTCAATATCTAGGCCACCGAGTAGGGAGCGGCCAACAGAAACCCGAGCCTGCCAAGGGAGCCGGATCCGGTGTAGTAAAAGTCGGCATAATGGATAACTTACCGTATTCTTCGCCCCATAAGGAGCATTTTTTCCCCCAAAAGTGGGAGAAAATTGCCCCTGCGTCTTATGGGGTGAATACTAATCAGCGCTTTCAGGAAGCGCTGATTAGTACCGGAGGACCAGGAAGCGGTGAAAGCTCTGTACTCACCGCTTCCTGGTCCTCAGCTGTCGGCTATGTGCATCAGGTCACAGCACAGAAGAAGAGACAGAGCGCTGGTGGTGAGGAGTGGCGGCGTCCAGGAGCAGGAGAGGTAAGTGGGTTTTTTATTTTATTTGTGCTGATAGCTGCGGCTGACATCCTGGGGGCTTACCTGAGGCTGGGGGCTGACTGATGGCTGATACATGACTGAAGGTTGATAGATGGCGGGGGGCTGATCTAAGGCATGGGGGCTGATCTGAGACATTGGGGGTCTGATTGCTGGTCTGACCTGAGATGTAATGAAAAATATTTTTTTCTTATTTTCCCCCTTTAAAACCTTATAGGGTCTTATAGGGCGAAAAATACGGTACCCACAGAAGTCCTTCTGGGCAACGATTTGGGCCCCTCACTACTGCGTACATCTCCACCTTTACAGCAGCTGCACACCCTGTGATGACCCGGGCACAAGCTAGAACCGAACAGACCAGTTCACCAGCTCGGGAGACCCAGGTAAAACATCCTGTGACTAATCCTCAGACCTTGATAGCTTGGGACACCCCCGAGGAGTTTGGGAGGGAGACTAGAGTGGATCCGTCCCTCCAGAAATATAGGGAAAAGGCAGGAACAGGAGCTAATTGGACAATGAAGTTTTTGCGTGGGACGCTAATAAATTATACCAGATCACTGAACAGGCAGGACAGAGCACCTACTAAAAGGGCCAGTTAGTAATCCCCAGCAAGTATCGAAGGGTTACACTTAGGAGTAACCCGTACATTACACCGGGTAACCCAGCAGGATAGCCATTGACCTTGTGGGACCCCTCGCCAACCCTAGTCCATCCAGTAAGAACTGGATACTTGCCGTGGTGGACTATGCTACTCGCTATCCAGAGGCAGTTGCTCTGTCAAATATACCGGCAGACACTGTAGCTACTGCTGTAGTACAGATGACCTCCAGAGTTGGGTTTCCCAATTAAATCCTCTCGGACAGAGGCACACAATTTACTGCAGAACTGACACAGCAGCTATGGAAGGTCTGCAGTAATAAATCACTGCTTAGTTCACCCTACCATCCCCAGACTAATGGTCTCTGAGAGCACTTCAATGGAACCTTGAAGCAAATGCTCAAGTACTTTCACCAGTAATTACAGAGACTGGGAGCAACCTCCTATTTGCCTATAGGGAGGTACCGCAGGAATAAACTGGGTTTTCCCCCTTCGAGCTTCTATATGGGAGAAAGGTGTGAGGGCCCCTTGATCTCATCAGGGAGCACTAGGAGGGGGAAACGGAGAAGAAAGGGACCCCAATCGAATCATACGTACTGGAGCTTCAGGACCGCATAGAGCAGCTGACACGGACAGTCTGACAACCTCCAGGCGGCCCAAGAGGGTGTGGTATGATAGGGGTGCCCGACAAGGTAATATCTTTATAGGACAAAAGTTCTTAGTATTGAAGCCCGTTAAGCAGGATAAACTGCAGGCTTTCTGGCCGGGCCCTTATAAGGTGATAGTGAAGCTGTGCGATACAACTTATGTAATCGCCAGTTGTAAGGATCAGAGGCTAAAAAGAGCCTTTCATATTAATATGTTGAAAAAATAGGGGTACCAATGTCTGATCCTCAGATAGCAATATGCATCTTTGCTAAGAGAATGATCAGACTTGATCAGGAGCCTTATCAATTACGGATCCACAATTGGGGATCTTTGACTATATACCGGGCTGAGTAACTTATCAATACCGCAAGCAATAAGCAAGATATACGTTACCAAGGGTCAAAAGGTGAGTAGGGCTCCGGAGGGACGGTCAGCGCTCCAGAGGGTTCCCCGTGGTCCAGGATAAAATCCAAAGTTTTGCTATGTTCTGTTTTAGTCCTTTGTTTAACTTTTTTTTCTTTTGGAATCCTCTCTCATCCCGTCTATGATTAATATTCACAGACTTATCACAAGCATACACCCCTTTAGATAACGGTCTTCCAACCAAACCAGAGGGTGTGCACATATGGTAATGGTGCTGTGAGATCATACATTACCCAGAATGCTATGTGGTGAACGTGTAGTGTTACCTGCCGATACCTAGGCGGCAATGTTGTGTAACCTATAAATGTGAAGCTTTTAAGAGTTAAAGTTATATAATGTGACTTCATGTTAACCACTTCAGCCCCCCCAGCTTAAACACCCTTAATGACCAGGCCACTTTTTACAATTCTGCACTACACTACTTTCACAGTTTATTGCTCCGTCATGCAACTTACCACCCAAATGAATTTTACCTTCTTTTCTTCTCACTAATAGAGCTTTCATTTGGTGGTATTTCATTGCTGCTGACATTTTTACTTTTTTTGCTATTAATCAAAAATGACCGAAATTTTTGCAAAAAAATGAAATTTTTCACTTTCTGTTGTAATTTTTTTTTTTTAAAACTACATTTCTATATAATTTTTTCGCAAAATTTATTGTTCTACTTGTCTTTGATAAAAAAAAATGCAATAAGTGTATATTTATTGGTTTGGGTTTACAAACTATGGTGCAAAAAAGTGAATTTCGGCATTTTGAAGCAGCTCTGACTTTCTGAGCGCCTGTCATGTTTCTTCAGGGGCTAGAATGTCAGGAAAGTATAAATACCCCCCAAATGACACCATTTTAGAAAGAAGCCACCCCAAAGTATTCGCGGAGGGGCTTGGTGAGTTCATGTATGATTTCATTTTTTTTCACAAGTTAGCGGAAAATAACACTTTCTGAGGAAAAAAATAATAATAATAAAGTTTCCATTTCTGCTAACTTCTGGCAAAAAAAATAAAAAATCTCCCATGGACTCACTATGCCCCTCAGTGAATACCTTGGGGTGTCTACTTTCCGAAATGGAGTCATTTGTGGGGTGTGTTTACTGTTCTGGCATTTTGGGCGGGGCTAAATTGTGAGCAGTCATGTAAAACCTAAAGGTACTCGTTGGAATTTGGGCCCCTTTACACACCCAGGCTGCAAAAAAGTGTCACTCATGTGGTATCGCCGTACTCGGGAGAAGTAGGGCAATGTGTTTTGGGGTGTATTTTTACATATACCCATGTTGGGTGAGAGAAATATCTCTGTAAACTGACAACTTTGTATAAATTTAGAGCAATTGCGGACAAGAAAAGGCATTTTCTATATAGTTCTGGCAATGTGCGGATCCAAAGCACATTGACAATGTCCGTGTTTTGCGGATCCGCAAAACACATACGGACGTCTGAATGAGCCTTACAGGGGGGTGATTAGTGACAGGGGGGGTGACATGGGGTGATCAGGGGTTAATTGGGGGTTAATCAGTGACTGGGGGGTTGGATGGGGAGCGTCTGTGTGATGATTGGTGCACTTACATAAGTTTCCTTTGGTGGTCCCAAGCAAAAGGGACCACCAGAGGAACGAGCAGCAAGCATATCAGACGCTGTTAACAAAACAGCGTCTGATATGCGATTTTTTTTAACTTCTACAGCCTGCCAGCGCATGATGAGCGCTGGCAGGCTGTAGTTAAAGTTCTCCCCGACGCGATGCTGTGAGCGTTCACAGGAAATCTCGTGTCTCGCGAGATGACGCGTGGATGCGTCCAGGAGGAGTAAACCAGCCACCTCCTGGACGCATGTAAGTACAGCCGTCGGGAGGCGGTTAAGTGGTAATATCCACCACCTGGGACATACATCAAAAGGGAGGCATACCCCCTGACACTGGAAGCAACTGAAAACCTAGACTCCCAGAAACTAGTATAACTGTTCTCACGTCATAAAGCTAAAATGTAGACAACAAATGTGTGGGTTTTGGATTTCACAGGCGCCTTATCTTATGAGAATAACTCAACTTTCTCATCAACAACATCTCATTAAGAGAAATCCAACTGAGCATGCTTTCCTACAAACCTCAGGAGTATACGCCTCTGGTGATACACACACAGGATATATATACGTTAGTATACGATTATAACATGTAACAAAATAAAACCAATACATGAAATATAAAACAACACATATGTGATATAACGATTAACTTGTATCAAAACTAAATACAATCCACTATATGAACAAATAGACATTATATGTTTGTATCATTAATAAATCTCATTATAAAGAGATGACAGATGAGCGCCAGGAAGGAACCTTATCTCGGCTCATAGCCTAGTGATGAGGTAGAATTACTCCCTTAGATAGGCCCACATCTGCCAGGAAGAATCTTTCCTTGAACCCATATTTTTTCTTTTACACAATGAAGGTTCATACAGAAGGGTGAACATAAGAACAACATGGCTTCTTATAGGCCATGAATACACGTTATAACAGTAATAATGTATAAATGTTTATATCCTTATGAAAAGGCATGACAGTTTGTATATATGTATCAGCTATTGGTGCTATAAAATCCCACCTCCCCTCTACCTGCATGTATGAGTAAGGGGCGTGTTCTCCCGAACATTGCGTGGTGGGGAGGAGGTGTGAATGATGTCTGTCTCAGCGTCCCTCATGATGGACCATGTTATATTGGAATAAAGTAAAAAGAAATAAAAGAAACAACTCGTGAGTCTGACTTCTGCTGCTCACTCGCATACAATATTGGGAGAATTAGGTAAAATGAACACACAAGTCTCCAAGACTAAATTTCTTTGTAAAACATTATTCTTACACAAAACATCAACATGTCTTCTCTCCTGGGTGGATCTCTTATGTCGACTTAATTTCTTAATTTCTAAAGCCTTTCCCGCATTCTGGACATAATAATGGTTTCTTTCCTGTATGACTTCTCTGATGTGTAGTAAGATGTTTATTTTATTGTGAAACATTTTCCACATTCTGAACATGAATATGGCTTCTCTCCTGTGTGGATTCTCTTATGTTGATCAAGGTTTGATTTCCGGTTAAAGCATTTCACACATTTACAGTGTGAATTTGTTGATGTATAGTAAGACTTTTTTTTCCTGTAAAACATTTTCCACATTCTGAACATGAAAATGGTTTTTCTCCTGTGTGAATTCGTTGATGTTTAGCAAGCCTTTTTTTTAATGTGAAACATTTTCCACATTCTGAACATGAAAATGGTTTTTCTCCTGTGTGAATTTTTTGATGATCAGTAAGACTTTTTTTTTCTGTGAAACATTTTCCACATTCTGAACATGAAAATGGTTTTTCTCCTGTGTGAATTCGTTGATGATTAGTAAGATTTCTTTTTTCTGTGAAACATTTTTCACATTCTGAACATGAAAATAGTTTTTCTCCTGTATGAATTCGTTGATGTTTAGTAAGATTTTTTTTTTCTGTGAAACATTTTCCACATTCTGAACATGAAAATTGGGTTTCTCCTGTGTGAATTCGTTGATGTTTAGTAAGACTTTTTTTTTCTGTGAAACATTTTCCACATTCTGAACATAAAAATGGGGTTTCTCCTGTGTGAATTCGTTGATGTTTAGTAAGACTTTGTTTTTCTATATAACATTTTCCACATTCTGAACATGAAAATGGGGTTTCTCCTGTGTGAATTCGTTGATGATTAGTAAGACTTTGTTTTTCTGTAAACCATTTTCCACATTCTGAACATGAAAATAGTTTTTCTCCTGTATGAATTCGTTGATGATTAGTAAGACTTTTTTTTTCTGTGAAACATTTTCCACATTCTGAACATGAAAATGGGGTTTCTCCTGTGTGAATTCGTTGATGTTTAGCAAGACTTTTTTTTCCTGTGAAACATTTTCCACATTCTGAACATGAATATGGCTTCTCTCCTGTGTGAATTCTTTTATGTTGATCAAGGCTGAATTTCCGGTTAAAACATTTCGCACATTCTGAACATGAATATGGCTTCTCTTCTGTGTGAATCATTTTATGTTGATTAAGGCTGTATTTCCGGTTAAAACTTTTCTCACATTCTGAACATGAATATGGCTTCTCTCCTGTGTGAATTCTTTTATGTTGATCAAGGCTTGATTTATCTGTAAAACATTTCCCACATTCTGAACATGAATATGGTTTCTCTCCAGTGTGAATTCTTTTATGTTGTTTAAGGCTTGATTTATTGATAAAGCATTTCCCACATTCTGAACATGACAACGGCTTCTCTCCAGTCTGACTACTTCTGTTTACAGAAAGCTCTGACTTATATCTGAACTGTTTTCCACGTTCCTCACAATTAAACCTTTTACCCTGTTTCTGCCCTTTATTTGGAGTAATAATCTGTGATTGGTCAGGAGAAGATTCCTCATGTTTAGGATGATTATATGATAGATTTGGACTTGGGTTAATAATCTGTGATTGGTCATTAGACAGCTCCTCCTTCTTGGGGGAATTATTTGATGGCTCTGCACTGTGAGGTCCTGGATGTACATTACAGGTAATGAGGTTTTCTCCTGAAGAGCGCTGCCTGGTATCTTCATCTTCCTTATAATCTAGAGATAACATGATGTTTCCTTCAGGCTTCTCACAGGGATTTTCTGTTAGGATTAAGAATAGATTTTAGGATTTTTTGATAAAACAATTGGATAAATGTATCACATATAACAGACATATCCATCTATGTTACGTGCACATGTATCTACGATGCTGTGAGCTGATGTCCGCTGAACCTGTGGTCGGGACACGTGTATAATACAGATGGATAATATGTCCGTAATAAGCTCATGTGAATCGGGCCTTAGGCTGGAGGGACACATACAATATAAAATACATTATTTGTGCCATAGTCAGAAGTGGATCCATCAGGAATGTGAGGAATACACCCTTCCCTTTCTCTGCTATGTACTTGCTGTAGAAATTTAAGGCTGACTCTGGAACGTCTCCTGAGTTTCTGCAGTTTGCATATTGAGGATCTGCTCGCAGATTTAGTCTACATCAATAGAGCGAATGTGCGCTAGGAAACTGTGACAGGAGGAAGGATGTCCCTTTTTTTCTTGCTACATTGTGCGGATAAATCATCTACTAGATGATCGATGCAGCCCGGAGTACGACACAGAATACGTTCCGAAGTCGGAAAAAAAAGCTAATCAGAACACGTGATGTCCCAGATTCTGGTCTGCACTCAGTGACACCCCCCCACCCCATCCTGGGACATTAACACTAATGTTGGGGCAATTTTCCATTTTTTCATTTTAGCTTTTACTCCCAGTCTTCCCAAGCCATAACTTTTTCTTTTCCATTCACATACCAGTATGAAAGCTTTGTTGTTGCGGGACAAGTTGTACTTTTTAATGGCATTGTTTACGACTGCATACAATGTAGTGCGAAGCGGGGAAGTGAATGTGTCCACATCCGACCCACAAAAAAATACTGATCAGATGCTGATCAAAAATATGTTTGTGTGCATAAGCCCTTCAACCCTTTCCTGACCAGCGCCAAAATAGTACGGCGTTAGCCAGATCTTTAAAGATGGCGCCCGCTTCTGATCGGAGTAGAGCGGACGCCATAGCCGCGGGTGGCCGCCTGTTTCTTATAGTAGACACCCGCGGCTAATGTCCACAACAGGCAGTAATGCCGTTCAGGTACATTTAACAGCTCAGATGCCGTGGTCAATCCAGACCACGGCATCTAAGTGCGTAAAACACTGGAAGCGCGCGCTTCCGGTGATGCTCCGGCTCCCCCCTGAAGTGATCAGCAGCCCCCTTCTTTGTGAATGACAGAGGCTGCTGCATAGTATTTCCTGTAATAGGGCTACATAGGAAACAAGAAATTTTCTCATAGACTCCAATGCTAGCGCACTGGGGTCTATGAGAATAGCAATCTAATCATTCCCCACGGGAACTATAGAAAAATGTGTAAAAAAAATAAAGTTAAAGAAAAAATTCAAATCACCCGTCTTTTCCCAAAATAAAAATAAAAGAACTAAAAAAAATTAAAAAAATACACATCATGGGTTTCACGATGTGCGAAAACGCCCATAGTATAAAAATATATTCCCCATACAGCAAAACGGAAAAAAGCGTCATTTTCTACCATTTGTTTTTTTATAAAAAGTGATTAAAAAGTCATACACACCCCAGAATAATATCAATGAAAAGTTCAGATTGTCCCGCAAAAAATAAGCGCCCATAGAGCTCCGTACACATAATCACTAAAAATTTATAGGGGTAAAAATATGGCAAAAAAAAAAAAAGAAAGATTTTTTTCCCCACTTTAGATTTTTTTTTATCACTATCAAAATGCAAGAAAAACTATACATATAAGGTATCGCCATAGTCACAGTGACCTGTAGAATAAGACTAACTGGTCAGTTTTATCGCACCTCGAACGTCATAATTTAAAAACCCGTAAAACTGTGGTGGAATTGCTTTTTTTTTTTTTGCAATTTCACCCCATTTGGAATTTTTTTTCCCCATTTGGAGAATCGGCCATTTAGACGCTTTTATTCCGTTTTGCTGTATGGGGAATATATTTTTATACTATGGGTGTTTTCGCACATCACGACACCCATGATGTGTATTCTTTAAAATTTTTTAGTTCTTTTAATTTAATTTGGGGAAAACAAATTTTTATGTATTTTTTTAAACTTTTTTTAACTTTGTTATAGTTCCCATAGGAAACTATAACAACCAATCATTAGATTGCTATTCTCATAGACCCCAGTGCACTAGCATTGGAGTTTATGAGAAAATTGCTTGTTTCCTGTGGAGCTCTATTACAGGCAAGGACTCCATAGGAAATACTATGCAGCAGCCTCCTGTCATTCATAAAGACTTACATGTACGACATTGGGCTTGAAGGGGTTAAGGCTACTTTCACATCAGTAGTTTTCTTTTCCACAAATGATAAATATAAAGTCTCTGATACGTTGCCTGGAAATCTAGGCGCTGAAGATCCCAAAAGTGGCGTGGGTAAAAGTCACTTCAATATAAAACAGTCTTGGAAAACCAAATTACTTACCGCTAATTCCCTTTTCATGAATCCTCCATGACGGCATACCATGAGATAACTCGCCTCCAATCAGGTAGGGACAGGAAGTATAAATCTGACCCTCCACAGCTCCTCCTCAGTCTTTCTGGACCGACAGCCTAGAGCCTAGTCTTATCCTCGTCAAGATATATACACCCCACACACATCCTAAACCTATACAGTTGCAAGAAAAAGTATGTGAACCCTTTGGAATGATATGGATTTCTGCAAAAATTGGTCATAAAATGTGATCTGATCTTCATCTAAGTCACAACAATAGACAATCACAGTCTGCTTAAACTAATAACACAAATAATTATATGTTACTGTGTTTTTATTGAACACACCATGTAAACATTCACAGTGCAGGTGGAAAAAGTATGTGAACCCCTAGACTAATGACATCTCCAAGACCTAATTGGAGTGAGGTGTCAGCCAACTGGGGTCCAATCAATGAGATGAGATTGAGGTGTTGGTTACAGCTGCCCTGCCCTATAAAAAACACACACCAGTTCTGGGTTTGCTTTTCCCAAGAAGCATTGCCTGATGTGAATGATGCCTCGCACAAAAGAGCTCTCAGAAGACCTACGATTAAGAATCGTTGACTTGCATAAAGCTGGAAAGGGTTATAAGAGTATCTCCAACAGCCTTGCTGTTCATCAGTCCACGGTAAGACAAATTGTCTATAAATGGAGAAAGTTCAGCACTGCTGCTACTCTCCCTAGGAGTGGCCGTCCTGTAAAGATGACTGCAAGAGCACAGCGCAGACTGCTCAATGAGGTGAAGAAGAACCCTAGAGTGTCAACTAAAGACTTACAAAAGTCTCTGGCATATGCCAACATCCCTGTTAGCGAATCTACGATACGTAAAACACTAAACAAGAATGGATTTCATGGGAGGATGCCACAGAGGAAGCCACTGCTATCCAAAAAAAACATTGCTGGACATTTACAGCTTGCACAAGAGCCCCTGGATGTTCCACAGCAGTACTGGCAAAATATTCTGTGGACAGATGAAACCAAAGTTGAGTTGTTTGGAAGAAACACACAACACTATGTGAGGAGAAAAAGAGGCACAGCACACCAACATCAAAACCTCATCCCAACTGTGAAGTATGGTGGTGGGGGCATCATGGTTTGGGGCTCCTTTGCTGCGTCAGGGCCTTGATGGATTGCTATCAAAGGAAAAATTAATTCCCAAGTTTATCAAGACATTTTGCAGGAGAACTTAAGGCAATCTGTCCACCAGCTGAAGCTCAACAGAAGATGGGTGCTGCAACAGGACAACGACCCAAAGCATAGAAGTAAATCAACAACAGAATGGCTGAAACAGAAGAAAATACGCCTTCTGGAGCTGCCCAGTCAGAGTCCTGACCTCAACCCGATTGAGATGCTGCGGCCTGACTTCAAGAAAGCGACTCACAGCAGACATGCCAAGAATATCGCTGAACTGAAACCGTTCTGTAAAGAAGAATGGTCAAGAATTACTCCTGACCGCTGTGAACGTCTGATCTGTGACTACAGGAAACGTTCTGTTGAAGTTATTGCTGCCAAAGAAGGTTCAACCAGTTATTAAATCCAAGGGTTCACATACTTTATCCTCCTGCACTGTGAATGTTGACATGGTGTGTTCAATAAAAACATGGTAACATTTAATTCTTTGTGTGTTATTAGGTTAAGCAGACTGTGATTGTCTATTGTTGTGACTTAGATGAAGATCAGATCACATTTTATGACCAATTTGTGCAGAAATCCATATCATTTTAAAGTGTTCACATACTTTTTCTTGCAAATGTATATATATATTTTTTTTTTGGGTGGGAAATCCGTGCCGTCATGGAGGATTCATGAAAAGGGAATTACCGGTAAGTAATTAGTTTTTTCTCTTTCATCCTCCATGATGGCATACCATGAGATATACCAGATTAATGTTGCTATTCGGGGGAGGGGGGGGGGGGTTATTGCTTGAAGTACTTTTCTACCAAAGGCAAGGTCTTGGTTAGCTGTAGTGTCTACCCAATAGTGTTTAGTAAAAGTATGAGGGTTCGACAAAGTTGCAGCTTTGCCATTTTTATCCACCTGGATAGAGAATTCTTTGTAGCTTTCTGACCTTAATGTACGCCACTAAATTGAACAGAGATAGTCTGTTTTTCTGAATGCTTTTGAAACCCCTAAGTAGAGTAAAACTGTTCTACGAACGTCTAATTTGTGGAACTTAACCTTCTCTTCTGTTTTAGGGTCTGGGAAAAAGGAAGGGACCACAATCTCTTCTTGTCTGTGAAACTTAGAAACTACTTTTGGTAGAAAAGTCTAGTCTGAACACAATTCTGTCTGGAAAGATGAAGCAAAAGGGATCAGTTATCTTTAGTCATACAAAGAGTATAGCAATAGGCACACTTACACCTGTAATGTGTGTTATAATATTTAATAGACTGTGATAATAATAAAAAGGCTATTTCTGTATTAATACACCTCTAAAATACCTCTAAAATGCATACAACACTGGAATTCATATTGTCCATAGAGTCTCTATGCACCAATAGTGATAAAAGAAATATAGTCCAACCAGTAGATGTAAAACAAATCAAATCAAATCAACCGTAATATGCCGTATAATGAATTCACTCTGTAGTAGTCCCAAATTAGTTGCTATATGGTTGGTATAGCGGCTCCCGGTCGGTCGGAACCTGGGTTTATAAGATATGATGGTAATGTTGAGTGTGGCGTCCCACACCTGTTACCTTAAACCTCCACCGCCGTCTGTCCTTAGTATCGTTCTCGTTCCACTATCAGAGCCGAGGGTTCAGGGTTCCCTGCGCGTGTGCTGTATTTGGGACCCCAGACTGTCATTTTTTAAAGTAGAGAATAAAGACATCAATACTGGCCGGCCAGAAAGGTGATATCTCGAATCACGTGAGACGCCGAAGTGCGAACATACGGCTTACCCCGAACGCGCCCGCTGTACCCACAGGAAGAAGGAGTGACGTCATTGACACGTGGGACGCCGAAGCAGGCAAATACAGCACACGCGCGGGGAACCCTGAACCCTCGGCTCTGATAGTGGAACGAGAACGATACTAAGGACAGACGGCGGTGGAGGTTTAAGGTAACAGGTGTGGGACGCCACACTCAACATTACCATCATATCTTATAAACCCAGGTTCCGACCGACCGGGAGCCGCTATACCAACCATATAGCAACTAATTTGGGACTACTACAGAGTGAATTCATTATACGGCATACTACGGTTGATTTGATTTGATTTGTTTTACATCTACTGGTTGGACTATATTTCTTTTATCACTATTGGTGCATAGAGACTCTATGGACAATATGAATTCCAGTGTTGTATGCATTTTAGAGGTATTTTAGAGGTGTATTAATACAGAAATAGCCTTTTTATTATTATCACAGTCTATTAAATATTATAACACACATTACAGGTGTAAGTGTGCCTATTGCTATACTCTTTGTATGACAATTTCTGCCTTTTGGTTTGGGCGAACCTATTAGCAACAGAGCACCTTATTTCCATTCTTACATTGGGTGTGCCACTTTACATTTTCTCTCCCTTTTTTGAATTCAGTTATCTTTAGTGCTTGGATTTCACAAACTCTACGCGCTGAGGCCACCAAGAACAAAGTTTTTAGAGATAAATACCTCAAGGAGGCATCTTCCAGAGGTTCAAAGGGGGAAGGATTAACCCTGACAAGACTAAATTAAGATCCCGGGGGAAACTGTGGGTCTTAAAAAAGGTCTTATTCTATCAGCTCCTTTCAAATATCTGATCACCCACGGGTGCTCTGCAATCTTTTCGCCAAAGATAGCTGATAAGGCAGAAATATGTACTCTTAGGGTATTTGGACGTAAACCCTTTTTGAACCTTGACTGTAGGAAGCCGAGGACCGCCTGGATAGAAAACGACTGAAAGGGAATATTCTCCTATGTGCACCAGAAGCAAAATTTATTGAAATTTTTATAATAGATCTATGAGGTTATATCTTTCCTGCTGGCTGCCATGGTATTAATAATGGCCTCAGATAAACCTTTAGATTTTAACATCAACCTCTCAGGTTCCAGGCCGTTAGATTTAATTTTTCCACTTGAGGATGAAAGATTGGCCCTCGAGACAGAAGATCCGGCCTTGATGGAAGAATCCATGGACTCTGAATCGAGAAAGTCAACAACTGGAACCATGGTTTTTTTTGGCCATAGAGGGGCTATAAAAATCACGTGGGCCTTGGCCTGACAAATCTTTTTTAGAACTCAGGATATTAATTGAAAAGGGGGGGGAAGGCATACGCTAGTTGAAAGTCCCATTTTTGAGATAGGGCGTCTACCCCTACGTATCCATCTACCGGATTTAAGGAAAAAAAACTTTTTTAGTTTTGTATTTGTGGCTGAAGCAAACAAGTCTATTTGCGGATTTCCCCATAATTTTGAGATTTGCCCAAATACTTGTCTTTCCAAACTCCATTCTGTCTAGCTTAGGGCAGTTCTGCTTAGAAAGTCTGCCTTTATGTTTTGTACCCCTTTTAAATGGATCGCCAACAGTGATCTTAGATGAATCTCTGCCCAGGAGAAAATTTCCTCTGTTAGCAGACTCAGGGCTGTACTTCTTGTGCCTCCTTGATGGTTTAAGTAAGCTACAACAGTCGTGTTGTCTGATCTTATTTGGACATCTTTGTTCTGGATAAGGTGTGCACATTTTTGGATTGCCTCCTAGACTGCCCTCATTTCTCTCTGGTTTGAGGACAGAGATTTCAGGACATTGGACCATTCCCCCTGGGAATAGGCATGAGAGCAATGCGCTCCCCATCCCCACAGACTTGCATCCGTTGTGATCACAACTAGATGATCGAAGACCCAAGGAACTCCTTTCCAGAGATGATCCGTTTGGATCCACCACTGTAGGGACTCAGCCACTAACATAGGAATCTGGATATTTATTTCCAGAGAGTCTTGACTCCTGTTCCAGCTTTCTAGAATCCATTTCTGAAGTATTCTGGTATGGAATTGTGCCCATTTTTCCGCTGGTATACATGAAGTCAGAGACCCTAGGAGCTTCATTGCTTCTCTAATTGAGCACACTGCCTGTTTTTGAAATTTTGAGACCTTTTCGCTTATCCCTGAAATTTTTGGGGGTGTTAAAAAAGTCTTCTGGCAGGTCGTATCTAAAATGACCCCAAATGACATAGTTTATGAATTTGTTTAGTCTTTTTAGATTTATTATTAGTCGAGATTTCCCGTCCGGTTTTCCAACCAAAAAAAACGTCGAGTAATAACCCTTTCTTTGCTCTGAAAGGGAAACTGGGATGATGGCTTTTTGAGCCAACAGGTTTCGAATCCCTTGTTACAATTCCAGCTGACGATCTGCTGATCTCAGGAGAGGGGTTATTATGAAGATATTTGTAGGCGGAGGAAGGCGAAAGGAGATATTGTAACCCTTTGAGATTATGCTTAATACCCAAGGGTTCTCTGTGATGTTTTCCCATTCTTTTAAGAACACCTTTAGCCTTCCTCCTACCTCCCTGGCGTCATTGCTTGGAAGCATCCGTGTTCCTAGGTGTAAACAGGAAACGTCTGTTTCCACCCTTTTGACTTCTCCCTTTTGACCATTGAGAGTCTCTGCTTGCCTTTTTGCTTGAAAGGGACCTCCCTTTTTGATTTTGTGAAAGGAAAATTTCCTTTTCCTTGAATCTTTGGGAAAACGAGATTTTTGTATAACTTACCAGTAAAATCTCTTTCTCGCTCTTCCTTGGGGGACACAGAAGACCTTGGGTATAGCTCAGCTCCCTAGGAGGCGTGACACTAAGTAGAAACTGTTAAGCCCCTCCTCCAGCAGCTATACCCTCAGCCTGGAGTGAGAGACTGCCAGTTGCGTGTCCAAATAGTGAATAAAGGCAATGTCCAACAAGTGGAACCACCTGCCAAATACCCAACGGAGTAAAACAAGTCTGTAACAGCGTTGAGAAAAACAATGAATGGGTGGGTGCTGTGTTCCCCAAGGAAGAGCGAGAAAGAGATTTTACTGGTAAGTTATACAAAAATCTCGTTTTTTCACCCATTTTCCTTGGGGGACACAGAAGACCTTGGGACGTCTGAGAGCAGTCCAAGAGGGGAGGGACCACAGCTCCCAGGCGAAGCACCCGAAGACATCAAGGAACTGCCGCCTGCAACACCAGGCTGCCCAAGGCATCAACCGCCGAAGCCCAAGTATGCACCTGTAGAACTTGGTAAGGCAGGCAAGGAAGACCGGTGGCTGCCTTACACAATTGCGCGACTGAAGCCCAATGTCTCCGGCCCAGGAGGCATTGACCGCTCTGGAGGAGTGAACTGTGACACCGAAGGCAGAACCCTGCCCTTGGTGCGGTAACCTTAGCCCTAGTCATTCTGATGAAGCAGGTGTAAGCCACCCTGGAGGCCGTTAAATCTTTGCACGGACCTCCTGGAACCACAAAGAGTCCGGGCGCCGAAAAAGAGCTGGTATCTCCCAGTAAAACTGCAAGGCCCCAACAACATCCAATCGGTGAAGTGCCCGTTCCTGGGGGTGGGAAGGGGAGGACAATGACCTCGTTGAGATGAAAGGCAGAAACCACTGTCATAAGGAAGGGACGGGACGGAGAACAGCCCTGTCCTGGAGAAGGACAGAAGGCTCGGAACAAGAAGGGCCGCAATTCAGACACCGTCTGAGAGACATGATGGCCACAAGAAACACCACCGTACAGGACAGAAGGAGTAGAGAGAACTTCTGTAACGGCTCCAAGGAAAGCTTGGAGCCCCGAGACACAGTATGTAGTTCCCAGGGCGGTACCGGGGGACAGGACAGAGGAACCAATGAGCCACTCCGTGGAAGAGTGTCTCGACAGACCCAAGAGGGGCCAGGGAACGCTGGAAGAGGACGGACAGCGCTGACACCTGATCCTTCAAGGAACAGAGTCCCAGTCCCAGGTCCATGCCGGACTGGAGAAAGGCCAGAACCATAGGGAGAGAAAGGCAGAGTGTAGGGAATGCCCAGCTTTCTACAGAACCCCAGGTAAGAAACTCTAAGTCCGATAATAGATCCTGGATGAAACACGGCCGGGAGCGAACACTAGTGTGTCCGCTGGAATCGCCGGGGCAAGCGGGAAAAACCCAACGTGATCAGGTGCAGATCAGGAACACGGGCAGAAGAGTCCGGCAAAACTGGTCCCGTAGGCCCCCGAGCAACGTCGCTCCCTAGCCACCCGGAGTGGGGGAGCAGAAGAGCAGACGGAAGGAACCAACGGGATCCGCCCAGCATCCGACAGATGCCAGGACAAGACAGGCTAAAGTCAATGTCGATGTTGCCACCAGAGGAATAGGCTCTACCGTCCCAGTGTGGAAGATCCAAGGGCAAGCTTGACCGAAGGACAGTCCTCAGGCAAGGACAACATCAGGAAGGGATGAAGAAAAAACCTTGCTGTAGAACGCAATGTAGCTACTCCCGGTACAACAGGAAGGTGGGAGAGTAACCAACCTCGAGTGAGAGGCTACGGCCGACCTGATAAGGGCCAATATGGCAAGGAAAAGAAGGCAAGTATTGAAAGCACTACAGGTACCAACTGTAGAGACTCAGATCCGAGCCGAGGGCCAAGAAATCGAGAAGGTAAGTCCAAAGCAGAACCATCGCCTAGAATGGAAAACGCAATCTGCACCCAGTGGGAGGACAGAACGTGGTAGACTCGGTAAGTGGACGCACAGCAAGTGCAGCCAGTGTGGACGAGAGAGACGGCATGAGGCCACAAGGAACACCAGAACCATCCAAGTGAACAACCATGCTCTCCCGGAGGGGAGGGCAATGAAGAAACAGCCTCTGAACCTGGCCGGGCAGAAGCCACATCGGAGTGGTATGCCCCGAGCAGGAGCCGAAACAGAGTCGGCGAGAAGAAGCAGCCAAGGCGAACGCCGGCATAACCCCTCCAACCGACAGGGAGGAGTGGGTAACGGGGTAAGCAGAGTAGGACAGCTCAAGGGCAGAATGCCCGTTACCCTGCGTGTCGCCTGGCTCAGGGCCCCCAGAAGGCGGTACCCTGAAGGACCCAAGGTGGAGGTCCCTGGACCTAGCCTAACCAAAGCACCCTAGAGAAGTTGGGTGACCAGCCTGAGGAGAGCGGCCTGAACCAGGCAGCAGAGTGGCACTAAGTGCAGAGGGCGCCTATAGGAAGGACTCATGTCACACTACGTCCGAAGAGGAGGGAATGGAGGCAGGTGAGGGAACCGTAGGTCCGCCAGAGCCCACGTAGAAGTTGAAGGGCGCTGCAGACAACCCTCTTGTCCATGTGACCGCTGGCGCACCATGGGACCTGCAATGAAACAATACACCGCCCCTGGAAGGGCATGCATCCAGGAGGCCACGAACGGCCCACACGTGGAGGACCAACGATATGGAGGGTACTGTAACAAACGGAAGCGCACTGCCTTCCAAAACAGGGAATGCGTATTGCCCAGCCCGGTTCAGGTGGCGACCAGCAGCCACATCTGGATCAGGTGGAAGCGGAGTTACCTCTTCAGAGAAGGATGGAAGCATGCAGCAAGCACCAATCCCAGAGGAATAAGAAGGTTACTGAAGAAAGGGGGGGGGGGCACACGTGAGCCCATAAATCCAACATATTGGACATACGCCATGTGGGAGGGGCCAGGACAGAGCCCCAGGGGGTATGCCCAAAGTCAGTACAGTCTGCGAAAGGGAGGACACCATAGGTGGCCTCGCAGCTGCGAGAGTGCAAAAAACCGCGACCGCAGGGGTCAAGCCCGTGGCTAGTACCGAACCCGCGAGAAGGCAACTGCTCCACCTTGAAAAGGGACATGCACGTGATCAGCACTTGCGGGAACAGATACAAGAACAGCCCTATGGAAGGGGTAGGCGGTTATGCACACGCCAGTACCGCCCCCAGTGAAAATGCAAGCACTCCGCCTATGGGGGGAGGTCATGCATATGGCGAAAGGTAGCATCCGACTATAGTCAGTGAGAGCACATATGCGGCCCAAGGGAAGACAGGGGCATGCGCGTGGCCGGCAGCGAATCCAGTAACAGTGCCACATTCCGCCTATAGAAGGTGGTCATTCGCATGGCCGGCCGTAAAACCAGTGAGTGTGCAATAGTCCGCCCATGGAAAGGGGGCATGCACATGGCTGGCAGACAACGCAATGAGAGTGCAGTATTCTCCAAAGAAAGGGGGGTCATGCGCATGGCCGGCAATGACTCCAGTGAGAGTGCAGTGCTCCCCACGGAAGTGTCATGCACATGGCTGGCAGTGAACCCAGTGAGAGCGCAGTATACCCCCATGAAAGGGGGTCGTGCGCATGGTCAGCAGCGACGCCAGTGAGAGTGCAATATTCCGCCCATGGAAGGCGGGCTTGCACGCGGCCGGCGGCAAACTCAGTGTAATATTGAGTGCAATATTGCCCCATAAAAGAGGGGCATGTACATGGTAGGCAACAGAGCCAGTGAGTGCAGTATTCCGCCTATGGAAAAGGGGGTCATGCACATGACCAGTAGTGTAGTGTAGTGTATTGTTGTAAAGAGTGCAGTACACCGCCTATGGAAGGGGGTCATGCACATAGCCCGCACCGTATCGTGGTGAGAGTGCAGAATACCGCCCACGGAAGGGGGTCATGCACATGACCAGCACCGTGTCCAGTGAGAGTGCAGCATTCCGCCTATGGAGAGGGGTCATGCACCTGGCCAGCACCGTATCCAGTAAGAGTGCAGCATACCGCCTAAGGAATGGGGTCATGCACAGGGCCAGCACTGTAACTAGTGAGAGTGCAAGTGCAGCATACCGCCTATGGAAGAGGGTCATGTACGTGGCCAGCACCGTATCCAGTGAGAGTGCAGTATTCCGCCTATAGAAGGGGGTCATGCACATGGCCAGCACCGCGGCCAGTGAGAGTGCAGTATTCCGCCTATAGAAGGGGGTCATGCACGCGGCCAGCATCGTATCCAGTGAGAGTGCAGTATACCGCCTATGGAAGGGGGTCATGCACATGGCCAGCACCGCGGCCAGTGAGAGTGCAGTGTACCGCCTATGGAAGGGGGTCATGCACGCGGCCAGCATCGTATCCAGCAAGAGTGCAGTATTCCGCCTATGGGAGGGGGTCATGCACATGGCCAGCACCATCCTCAAGGAGGATGCGACATTCCGCCTCGGAGGGGAGAGTAATGAGTCGCCTAGCAGGAGGGTCTCCCTGGAAAGGGGAGGGGGTGCACGTGGCCAGCCTGCTGATAGCGCTGGAGGACTACTCCAGCGCAACAAGAGTACCGTAAGCCCGGTACAGAAATTTTTTATTATTTATTTTATTTTTTTTTTAACGGCACAGCCTCAGAGAGACAGGAAGGGGCCCCCATAGAAGTCCAGAAGGAAGCCCCGGTTCTCATTGGGCTTCCCCAAGGGTGCAGGCCCCAGAGGCGACTGGTAAACAAGGGGTTAAGTTAACTCAGCCTGGAGGCGGAGTAGCGGTCCCCTGGGGGGAGGAGGAACCTCCAGGTGGGAAGAATTCGCGCCTGGAGAAAGGTCCCGCCCCCCCAAGAAGTATGGAAGTTGCGGCAAAGGCCGCAAAAGCCGGGGCCTAAATTAGTGGCGCCCGGCCGACCTGAATGAGAAACGGTCGGCCGGGTCATGCAGGAACCTGGAGCGGGCGCGGAAGGCGCCCGCTGGTACATACCAGGCCCGGGTGCCCGCCCAGAGGAGGAGACCGAACCGGATCCGGGCGGGTGAAGGATGCGGGCAGCATGCAGGCAGTGGGCCCATGCGGTGCGGCATGGTTGGGGAGCGGGCTTCCAGGCTCCTATTGCAGGGAGGCTAGCTGGAAGAAGGCAGCGGTAGATGCCGCTGTGAGGGGCAGCCCTAACTGGGAATGGAGGTGGCGCCGAGCGGCATGGCGCAGGCCTCCTGGCCCTGTGGCAGGTAGGAAGGGACAGTGGCACTCAAGGGAGACTCCTCTCCAGAGTGGGGAGTGCTGCTGCTGCGGGGGGGCGGACAGTGAACCACTGCCCTCCGCAATGTCTGGCAGTAGGAGATACCAGAGGAGGAGGGGGGGGGGGGGGAATATCATGGATCCCAGCCCCTGCGATCCCTAAGCCTAGGTCCAGCAGGGATAAGCATGGAAGGTAGCCCAGGGGGTGGGAGGGGAAACTACTCAACCGACCACTGGAAGGGCGCCCCAGGGGAGATAAGAGACCGGGGGAAAAGGTGGGGGGGACGGGGGACGTAGGGATGGAGAAGCCAATTCTCACCATCGGCCGTCTTCACCCTCGGTCCGTTCCAGCAGGGTCGCCCCTTCAGCTACCGGCACCGCAGCGGTGGGACGCTGGAAGAGGGACTTGGCGGGTGGGCGACCCTTGCGCTGGCGGGATGTAGGGGAGCTATAGTGCTGCCCAGATCCACCTTGCCTTCTGTGGGAGAGGCAGCAGTGCGGTGTTCCGGCACTGGCGCAGCTCAACCCCGGGAGAACAAAGAGGTCTAGTGCGTCTTTGTTATCCCTGATGATCTGGAAGAAAAATCAAAAATCAAAATCAAAAAAGAAATACAAAATGAGGAGGCAGCCCTGCAGAGCAGGGAGTGTTTTGCCTCCTTGGACACTAAGCAAAAACTGGCAGTCTCTCACTCCAGGCTGAGGGTATAGCTGCCGGAGGAGCGGCTTAACAGTTTCTACTTAGTGTCACGCCCCCTAGGGAGCTGAGCTATACCCAAGGTCTCCTGTGTCCCCCAAGAAAAATGGGCGAGAAAGGACTTTTTAGAGTCTGCGGCTTTCTCTAATTTGGATTCCAGATCCCGCCCAAATAGTAGGTTTCCGTGAAACGGTAAACTGCATAACTAAATTTTTGAGCTTATGTCTCCCTGCCAGGATTTTAACCAGAGAGCCCTTCTAGCTACAACGGCTAGCCCTGAAGCTCTTGCTGTCATTCTGATTCTGCTGTAGAATCTGACAAGAAATCAACCGCTTTTAATAGCATAGGGAATGAACCTTTTAGCGCATTATAGGATGCTCCCTCTTTTAGCAGAACTTCTAACTGCAACAACCATCTTTTAAGGGATCTTGATACCGACGTTGCAGCTAAGTTAGGTTTAAAAATAGCCGTGCTAGCATCCCATGCTTTTTTAAGAATCTTGTCCGCTTTTTGTCCATGGGGTCTTTTAACGTCCCCAAGTCCTCAAAAGGGAGAGCATTAGCCCCATTCACTAGTTTAGACAGGGAAACATCTATTTTAGGACAATTTGTTAAGAGGCTTTCGTCCTCTTTAGAGAAGGGCAGTCGGCGTCTCATAGATTTCGGCACAAATAGTTTTCTATCTGAATTTTTCCATTCTCTTTTTATTAATTGTTTTTGTGTACTGGGAACACTCGCTTTTTTCTCTGCTCCAACCCACCTTTGAGTTTTTTCATCAGAAAGCCCCATAGTTGCCCTGACGGCTTTTACTAATTCTCTCGTATTTTCAGAGGAAAAAAGAAAATTTTTATATTCGGAATCAGATCCAGAAGAATCATCCGAATTTGGATCCTCCGAATCTGAATACACTTTCTACAGAGTTTTTTGGTATATGTGTCTGGCAGCTTTACTGCGCACATAACACATTTTTTAGATTTAGGACTAGTCTTTTTCTGCCCTAATTCTTTTTCACTCTGCAAATATGTTGCACACATACAGGGAGAGTAGAAATGATAAGAGAGGGAGAGAGGAGGAGATACAGGGGTTTCAGATTAATAACAATACAATCAGCATTACCATCTCCCCCCCAGGGAACCTTACTTACAACGGATGGCCCCTGAGAGGTCTCCATCTGCCCAGCCTGCTCAGACATGGTTAGGTTTTTCAACATACTTTCCCCTCTCTTATATTCTCACCTGCAGACCTCAGATCAGCGGGCGACTTCAGCCATAATCTTGTGCGCCGAATGTATCTCCGCCTCTGGTGTGTGCTCCAAAGGCCGGAAACGAGGCCTGGAGCGCACGTGGACCGCATCCTCTTCCTGTGATGTCATCGTGAGTGCCAAAACTATTGGATCACGATGCGGAGCTTGCTGACCGGAGGGACTCACTGAGTGTCCGGTCACACATGGACACTCCGCGGCTGGTGCAACAGCGGAGGTAGGAGCCCTGGTACTGTCCTCTTCACAGCACCTACATTACCCAACTAGGGTACGGGTGCTGCAGCTCCACCATGTGTAGGCATCAGGAAGAAAAGACAGGCCAATTCCTTTCTCCATTCTGCGCCTGTAACAGAACAGGCTTATAACAAGTGCCATGAGGATGATCCTACCCCTACCTGGAGGGACAGGAAGACACTGTCCCTACCTGATTGGAGGCGGGTCATCTCATGGTATGCCGTCATGGAGGATGAAAGGGAAAAATAGGATCGCGCTGCACAAATTCTTCTAATGCGGTTGTGAACCCAAATGACCACATACTGCCCGACCCGGGCAGCAAGGAGAAACCATTCTGGTGGATTGAAAAGAATGATTTTGTCTGATATGTGCGTCCCAAGCGGATGTTTGTGAGTATAATACACCCTTTCTTGCTTGGAACAACTGAGAAAGTACTACACCATGCTGTGATTTTCTGACACCCTACAGGTTTCTATGGTGACCCCGAAGACATTTTTTGGAGTGTGTCATTTGTGCATGTGCGTATTGCAGGAGAATATTAACCTGTATGTGGTCATCTGGGTTCACAACCGCATTAGAGGTTTTCCTTTCCGGTATTCAGATATGTCGTAGGATCTCAGTACCGGAGGAAAACGCTTCAGTTCTGTCCCTCCGTTGTCATCGGGGACAAGTAGTCACCAGATTCCATTCCGTTCCATTTGGTTGCGTTCCCATATCGGACAGAAAAACGCTGCAGGCAGTGGTCATGGGATAATGTCTCTGAGAAAACGGATCCGGCACCAGTGACTTACAATGGTTTTGGTGCCGGATCCATTTGGCCTTTTATAGATAATAGAACCCGATCCGTTCATTACGGATGCAGGCGGTTGTTATATCCTAACGGAAGTGTTTTTGCTGAACCCTGCCGGATCCAGAAAAGACGCAGATGTGAAAGTAGCCTTAGGGCGCATTCACATGAACGTGGTTTGGTTCCGCATCCAAGCCGCATTTTTTGTGGCTCGGATGTGGACCTATTCACTTCAGTAGGCCGCACTCTGTGTGCTGTCCGAATCTGTTGCTCCAGTCCGTGGCCTCGCAAAAATGATAGATCGTGTCCTATTCTTGTTCGTTTTGCGGATAAGCATTTCTAGAATGAGCCGCCTGTTCCGTAAATTGCAGAAGGCACACGGGCGGCATCCGTGTTTTGAGGATCCACAATTTGCAGACAGCATCATCGGCATCACCGCCGATCTGATAGTTATAGTAGAAGCCTGAAGAACCACTTTAACCCAAACCCGAAACAAAAGCCTTAAATGCATCCCATGCTATTTATCTGGAGCCGAGGAAACATTAAACCTGAAAACCTCTTTAACCCAATGACTGCCAATATGCCTTTTTATGGTGGCCTAGTCAAAGGGCTACACGGGTCTCCCCGCGAACACTCTGGGGGCTCAGCAGACTCCAAATGGTAGGGCACGATAATGAAAATGAAGAATCCAGCACGTGATACTAAGCATCTGTCATATCTATTGTGCCCATCACACAGTCCTCGAAACGACACTTGGTTGTGGATTGGATGGACTCCGAGCTGAATTTCCTCACACGCCAGGAACGGATTCATCTCCCTGAGGTTTATAATCACATAAAAGGAACCATAGGTTTTCACCATAACTTTTTTTTAAAAAGTTGCAATGACTCTAGTAGTAATGTCATCTATAACACCCGTCATCTGATGACACCTACCTGAGGTATAACAGCCATTACTACATGTCTCCAGCCTTTATAGTGTAGTAGTAATGTCATTTATAACACCCGGCATCTGAGGACACCTACCTGAGGTATAACAGCCATTACTACATGTCTCCAGCCTTTATAGTGTAGAAGTAATGTCATCTATAACACCCGGCATCTGAGGACACCTACCTGAGGTATAACAGCCATTACTACATGTCTCCAGCCTTTATAGTGTAGAAGTAATGTCATCTATAACACCCGTCATCTGATGACACCTACCTGAGGTATAACAGCCATTACTACATGTCTCCAGCCTTTATAGTGTAGTAGTAATGTCATCTATAACACCCGGCATCTGATGACACCTACCTGAGGTATAACAGCCATTACTACATGTCTCCAGCCTTTATAGTGTAGTAGTAATGTCATCTATAACACCCGGCATCTGATGACACCTACCTGAGGTATAACAGCCATTACTACATGTCTCCAGCCTTTATAGTGTAGTAGTAATGTCATCTATAACACCCGGCATCTGATGACACCTACCTGAGGTATAACAGCCATTACTACATGTCTCCAGCCTTTATAGTGTAGTAGTAATGTCATCTATAACACCCGGCATCTGATGACACCTACCTGAGGTATAACAGCCATTACTACATGTCTCCAGCCTTTATAGTGTAGTAGTAATGTCATCTATAACACCCGGCATCTGATGACACCTACCTGAGGTATAACAGCCATTACTACATGTCTCCAGCCTTTATAGTGTAGTAGTAATGTCATCTATAACACCCGGCATCTGATGACACCTACCTGAGGTATAACAGCCATTACTACATGTCTCCAGCCTTTATAGTGTAGTAGTAATGTCATCTATAACACCCGGCATCTGATGACACCTACCTGAGGTATAACAGCCATTACTACATGTCTCCAGCCTTTATAGTGTAGAAGTAATGTCATCTATAACACCCGGCATCTGATGACACCTACCTGAGGTATAACAGCCATTACTACATGTCTCCAGCCTTTATAGTGTAGTAGTAATGTCATCTATAACACCCGGCATCTGATGACACCTACCTGAGGTATAACAGCCATTACTACATGTCTCCAGCCTTTATAGTGTAGTAGTAATGTCATCTATAACACCCGGCATCTGATGACACCTACCTGAGGTATAACAGCCATTACTACATGTCTCCAGCCTTTATAGTGTAGAAGTAATGTCATCTATAACACCCGGCATCTGATGACACCTACCTGAGGTATAACAGCCATTACTACATGTCTCCAGCCTTTATAGTGTAGTAGTAATGTCATCTATAACACCCGGCATCTGATGACACCTACCTGAGGTATAACAGCCATTACTACATGTCTCCAGCCTTTATAGTGTAGTAGTAATGTCATCTATAACACCCGGCATCTGATGACACCTACCTGAGGTATAACAGCCATTACTACATGTCTCCGGGGCCTTTACTAGTATATAACCATTAACCTGCTATTTAAAGACTCAGAGCTGGGTCACTGCCCGGAGTGCTACTTTACTGCAGCTCTAAGGTGGAGCCTCACCTGAAGAAACCTCCCAATTCCCTTCCTCCATTCATGATCCCATACCTGTGGTGACATGGACTGGAATGTCCTCCTCCACCTCACTCTTACACGGGGGATCGCCCATCATCCGCTCTTCTTCCTCCTCCACTTTAATATCAGTCACATCTTCCCCCTGATTTGTCATCTGTAACAATTCAGGACAATACAGCAGACGGGTGGGAAATTTAACAGATCCACATAAGAGACCCCCACAATCTATGACCCCTCTATGACTGCAGGACCCCCTATATAGATGTGTATAGGGCTCAGCTCCATCTACCTGATGGTTCTCTGGGGGCTTCTCCTCTGGACAGTCCTGGGAATACAGAGGACGGGGACATCTCTCGGGGGGATTTCCTTCTATGAGTTCATCTGTAGGAAACACACAGGGACAGGAGAGATTATTACATGTGATGATGAGATGATGGGAGTAGTAGTCAGGTGACCCATGACAGCCCCCCTCCTTACCCTGCTGATCGCCCCATAAATCCGTCTCCTCTTCTTCTTCATCTTTAACCTCAGTCTTAATATCCATCAGATTTTCATCCTAAAGAAGAGAAATGTAAAAACGAGATTTTTGTATAACTTACCAGTAAAATCTCTTTCTCGCTCTTCTTCGGGGGACACAGTAGACCTTGGCTATAGCTCAGCTCCCTAGGAGGCGTGACACTAAGTAGAAACTGTTAAGCCCCTCCTCCAGCAGCTATACCCTCAGCCTGGAGTGAGAGACTGCCAGTTGCGTGTCCAAGTAGTGAGAAAAGGCAAAGTCCAACAAATGGAAACAACAAGCCAACTACCCGACGGGGTAAACCAAGTCCGGAAACCGTATAGAAAAACAATGAATGGGTGGGTGCTGTGTCCCCTAAGGAAGAGCGAGAAAGAGATTTTACTGGTAAGTTATACAAAGATCTCGTTTTCTCGCCCATTTTCCTTGGGGGACACAGGAGACCTTGGGACGTCCGAGAGCAGTCCAAGAAGGGAGAGACCACAGCACCAAGACAAAGCAGCCGTAGGCAGCAAGGAACCGCCGCCGACACAACAGGCGGCCCAAGGCAACAGCCTACGATGCATGAGAATGCACCCCGTAGAACCTGGCAAGGACATGCAAAAGGACCGGGGGCCGCAATGCACAATAATCAGCCAAGCCTGATGGCTCTAAACCCAAGAGGCCCCGGTCGCTCTGGTGGAACAAGCAGTGACACCAAAAAGCAGAACCCTGCCCACGGTGAGGCAAGAGCAGCAATGGCCAAGTTGATGAAGCCCCTTACACGGACCTTCCGGATGAAAAGGAGAGTCCCAGCGCCGAAGGAGCTGGTGATCTCCAAGGCAAACATCAAGCCCCGAACAATGTTTCAGCGGCCCAGCAGCCGTTCCCAGGGGTGGGAAGGGAAGGACGAAGGTCTTGTTGAGACAAAATCAGACACTACTGCCAAAGGAGAGGAAGGGATGGGATGGAGAACAGCCTTGTCTCGGGAAGGACAGAAAACGCATGGAACCAGAAAAGCGGGAAGCTCGGAATGCCGAGAGCACAACATTTAGCTTCCAGGGTGGTACCGGGGCACGGTACTGAGGAACCAACTAGCTATCCCGTGGATGAAGGTCTGAAAAGCCCAAGAAGGGCCCAGGGGACACTGAAAGGGGATGGATAGCGGCAACACTTGACCGCTCAGGGAAAAAGTCCCAGACCCAGGCCGGACTGGAGAAAAGACATAACTGTGGGGAGAGAAGGCGGAGTGGGGGAAAACAGCTTTCCCCAGATACGCAAGTAAGATCTCCAAGTCCGAGAATAAATCCTGGACGAAGCACGGCTGGGAGCAGAAACCAGTGCGATCAGACGCAGACCAGCGGCACAGGCGGAAGAGTCCGGCAGGTTGGTCCCATCGGCCCACGTGCAACTGCGACCCATAGCCACCCGGAATGAGGGAGCAGAAGAGCGGACGGAAAAAACATCCTCGGGTGGATGAGGTAAGCGAGGATACAATCCTTACCTCAGACAAGAGCGAACGGAGTACCAGAGTAAGAGGTTACGACCTACCAGTCAAGGGCCAACATGGCAAGGAAAGGCAAGGCAAGTGCCGGAAGCACTACAGTTGCCGACCGCAGAGACCCATATCAAAGGCCGGGGGTCAACTGACTGAGAAGGCAAGGTACAGTATGACCGCCGCCAACAACGGAGTGGCATTCAACTAGTACAGCTAGTGTGAATGGGGGAGATGTTCTGAGGGCACAACAGGAACCCCGGAAACATCCAAGTTAACAACCATCCTCTCCAGAGGAGAGGGTGGGAAGGAATAGCCACTGAAGTCTGGCCAGGGCAGAAACCAATCGGAGGGATAGAACACCTGATACTGCATGTGTTGCCAGACAAACCGCCTCGCAGAAGACGAAAATCGTGTTCACTCAAGGCAGGGGTCCCTTGGACCTGATATAACCGAAACACCCAAGAGGAGTCGGGTGACCCACCATAGGAGAGTTGCCCGAACCCGGCCACAGAGCGGCACTAAGAGCGGAGAGGGCCCATAGGAAGGACTCACACCACACTACCTCTGAAGAAGAGGGAATGGTAGTAGGCGAGGGAACCGAAGTCCCGTCGGAGTCAATGCAGAATTCGAAGGGCGCTGCAGAAAGCCCCGTCGTCCATGTGACGGCTTGCGCAGAAAAGCAAGGCAGTGGGAGGACAAAAAAGGGGTATGCGCCCAGAAGCCACAACACCCCACCGGGGGAAGGGCCAATGAGTATGGAGGGAACCGTCAAAAACGAAACCGCAGAATACTGTCCAATTCCTACAAGTATGTCACGTAAGGAAGGAGGACAAACGTACGGGCAAGCTCACAAGTAGCGAGAATGTCAACCCAAGTACTGTAGAAGAAGGCATAGACGGCCCATACAATGCACAGAGTGCATGAATGTCCACCTGGTTCAAAACAGTCTCCCCATAAAAAAAGAGTAGCTACCGACAGTGCCCCACCTCATCTACAGAAGTGCAATATGCCGCCTAGAAGGGAGTCATGCACAAGACTAGTATAGTATGCGACGGAACGCCAGCAGCCCGCCCGGAGAAGGGGGATGTGCACCTGGCAGACACTGCCATCGGCAAGAGTGTAAAGGCTCGGCTAAGAGGGGCCACTCTGTATCCAGTAGGAACGCGGGAAGTCCACCTAGGGAAGGGGGACATGGACGCGGGCACATCGCAGTAGTGATGGTGTAATAATACACCAACGCTGTAACCAGCAAGAGCGCGACTAAGCCGCCAGTGAAGGGGGACATGCGCGAGGCCAGCTCAGCGAGTACAACATCAGCCCTGAGTCCAGTGAGCATCCAAGCACATGGACAGCACCGCCCCGTTAGGGGTGCAAGCATTACTCCCAAGGAAGGGGAACATGCTCAATGCCAGCAACGCATCTGGTGAGAACAAAGACAGTCAGTGAGAGCGTATCATGCCGCTTAAGGAAGGGAGGCATGCACATGGCCCGTACCGAATCCAGCGAAATAATAGAATTCCGCCTATGGAAGGAAGTAGCGCGTTCCCAGCATCATATGCAGCGAGAGTGCAGCATTCCGCCTATGGAAGGAGGGAAGGCATGCACATGGCCGGAAGTGGATCCAGTGAGAGTGCAGCATTCCGCCTATGGAAGGTGGGAAGGCTTACCGCACTCTCCCTGGCTGTGGTGCCTTGAGGGTAGAGGAAGGCCAGGGGCAGCTAGGGATGTCTCTAGGCCCAGCTGCAGAGTTCCATTGCAGGCCACCCTTGATGTCCATAGAGGGCCCAGAGGTGTGAGTGGGCCCTGGGAGGAGGGGGTCAGTCACGCAGGAGACCGGGGTGAGGGGGGGGGGGGCGTAGGGCTGGAGCAGCCTCCTCTCACCATCAGCGTCTTCACCCTTGGTCCGTTCCAGCAGGGTCGTCCCTTCAGCTACTGGCACCGTAGTGGCAGGAAGCCGGGGGAGGGACTTGGAGTGCGGGCGACCCTTGCGCTGGCGGGATGTAGGGGAGCTAGTGATGCCCAGATCCACCTTGCCTTCTGTTGTGGAGGCAGCAGTGCGGTTTACCGGCACTGGCGCAGCTCAACCCCGGGAGAACAGAGAGGTCTAATGCGCCTCTGTTATACCTGATGATCTGGAAGAAAAGAAAAAAATAAAATCAAAAATAAAATGACAAGGAGAAAACAGCCCTGCAGAGCAGGGAGTGTCTTGCCTCCTTGGACACTAAGCAAAAACTGGCAGTCTCTCACTCCAGGCTGAGGGTATAGCTGCCGGAGGAGCGGCTTAACAGTTTCTACTTAGTGTCACGCCTCCTAGGGAGCTGAGCTATACCCAAGGTCTCCTGTGTCCCCCAAGGAAAATGGGCGAGAAATGATATTTGGTTCAATCCCTCTCTGGTCAGATTCTGGGGAGACTTCAGCTCCATCTACCGGATGGTTCTCTGGGGGCTTCTCCTCTGGACAGTCCTGGGAATACAGAGGACGGGGACATCTCTCGGGGGGATTTCCTTCTATGAGTCCATCTGTAAGAAACACACAGGGACAGGAGAGATTACTACATGTGATGATGAGATGATGGGAGTAGTAGTCAGGTGACCCATGACAGCCCCCCTCCTTACCCTGCTGATCGCCCCATAAATCCATCTCCTCTTCTTCTTCTTCTTTAACCTCAGCCTTAATATCCATCAGATTTTCATCCTAAAGAAGAGAAATGTAAAATGGTCTTTGGGTCCATCCCTTTCTGGTCAGATTCTGGGGAGACTTCAGCTCCATCTACCTGATGGTTCTCTGGGGGCTTCACCTCTGGACAGTCCTGGGAATACAGAGGACGGGGACATCTCTCGGGGGGACTTCTCCTCCTGGAGTCAGAACCTATAGGAGATAACACACAGACTAAATACAATACCGAGCGCTGAAATGCGGCAGAGGAGAGCAGGAACCTGCGGGGGATTAGAGTGGAGTTCACCTGCTGCCCCGAGTGTCCGGATGATTGGGGTGCGGCAGTCAGCAGCCGGGAAGTCTATGGGCAGCCGGCAGCAGTTTATGAGCCGCAGATTCACCGGACATTTTATGGCTTCCAGGAGAATTTCTGACCCATCAGTTTTTTTGCTTCCAATGGTAAACAAAAATCCTCGGAATGTGTGACCCCCATAGAGGGACCAGAGCACCCCCCCCCCCCCCCGATAATCAGGACTGAACCCCCATAGAGGGACCAGAGCACCCCCCGATATCCGGACTTAACCCCCATAGAGGGACAAGAGAACCCCCTGATATTAGGGCTGAACCCCCACAGTATGAAAAGAGCACCCTGATATCAGGACTGAACCCCCATAGAGGGACCAGAGCACCCCCCGATATCAGGGCTGAACCTCCATAGAGGGACCAGAGCACCCCCCGATATTAGAGCAGAACCCCCATAGTATGAAAAGAGCACCCTGATATCAGGGCTGAACCCCCATAGAGGGACCAGAGCGCCCCCTGATATCAGGACTGAACCCCCATACAGGGACCAGAGCACCCCCCGATATCAGGACTGAACCCCCATATAGAGACAAGAGCGCACCCCGATATTAGAGCAGAACCCCCATAGTATGAAAAGAGCACCCTGATATCAGGGCTGAACCCCCATAGAAGAAGGACAGCGTCCCCCGGTATCAGGGCTGAAATCCCTGATAAAGATGACTTCCGCATTTCCCATACATCTCGCACATCCTTCCTTCACCTCTCTTATTGTAGGGTCATTTAGAGTTGATAAACTGTGACCATAGGATGGTTCATACTGGAGAAGACCAGTTCATACTGGACTAGTACTGAGGAAGGGGACCCTCCGGGATGTAATTTGAACTTTGCTGACAGACTTGGAGGCCTTTGAAGTCTCCCCAAATTCCGGAGAAGAGGGCTTCCATCTACAGTCCATGGGGTGAGAAACCAGGAAGGTCAATAGACTTCTTCTACCAGGACTATCTCCCACAGGACAGGACTATCTCCGAAGGAACTACTTATTTTTTAGTTCAAATATGTGTAATGCTTCAAAGGAGAAACTGCAGCTTTGTCAACGACAGTCGCCATTTTAGGTCCCTGTCTGTCTCTGGGCATTAAAGATCTCAGCCCTAGTAGACTTGGTGCCAAAGCGTCACTGCCAGAGTCATTACGTGCCTTTTTAGGCCTCATACAGTATTTTCCCCTCTGGAAACATTATGCCTCTGGTACAATGGTCACTTTTAGAGATGAGCGAATTTCTCAAAAATTCCATTCAGTCGGTTCGCCAAATTTTCCAAAAAGATTTGATTAGATCGAATTTATCTGTGACGAATCACGTTAAAAACAGCTATTTCCGGGCTGCAGAGAGCCTGTATAGGGGTGTAGAACACCGTGCCTTCCAGTAAGATGCATAGGGAGTCTGCTGTGGTAGTAAAATAATACTTTGAGTCCATATGACATGCAGATGACAGGCGTCGCTCTTAGAATCACTACACACTTCACTTAGTCGGGGAGTCACGGGGCCAAAACTGACCAAATAACTCAAGTGTGAACTCTTACAGGTCGATGTTAGCGCCAGGTATAAAGAACCGTGTAGAGGCCCAAGATACTACTGTATCATGGAAGAGCGCACTCCCTTTACACCGTCGGCAGCTGATTCCACATAGATGTCTACAGAATCTGTTCTATTAAACGCTCATACAAGTAGAGCGCCCGACAGAGTGAAGAGGGTGTCAGCAGTAAGTTTCTGTTGACATCACTGATTATTTTACCCTTCCTCTGAACAATGACCGCCAAAAAACGGATTCTGTTTGTGGAGCATCCGCCTTCACTCGGTCAGCATTTGGTCAGTAATCCATTAGTATTGCTAATGCCAAAAAAAAAAAACAGGAGTGGATCCAAAACAGAGATGACACGTGAATGGAATATTTGCATGTCTTCTGTGTTTTGTACCCACTCCTGCTTTTGGCTACCAAATCATAAGCCAATTCTGATGGGACCATACAGGCCTTACAGCTGCTACATAGACAGGATCCGATGTGCATCTCATTTTGTCTTCCTTCTGACAGATCAGAAAAAGGATCAAATAAATGATGTTAATCAGGCCAAAAGGCAAAATAGTGGCCCAGTCATGGAGTGGGGAGGGTGGGAACAGAATGAGAAGTCCACAGAGTGGCCGAATGACAGAGTGGTCGAATGACAAAGTGGTGAAGTGGCAGAAGCATGAGGAGACCAAAGAGTGGCCTATTAACATAGTGTTGAGGTAGCAGCAGCATGAGGAGACCACAGAGTGGTGATGTGGCAGCAGCACGAGAAGACCACAGAGTGGCCTAGTAACAGAGTGAGGAGGTGGGAGTCAATACCAGTACCAGCTGAAGATGGTGGCTGGCAGTAGGAGCACCTGGCAGCAGGTGTGGCATTAGGCGGGTGGCAGCATCAGAATAGTAGCTGAAGTAGGTAGCCAGAAGAAACAGGTCTCTTTTGTCAAAGTGTTGGTGTGGCACCATGGATGATCTAGTCTGATGCATCAGGCACTGGTGTTTGAAAATCCTGGCTGATCCACGCCTGATTCATTCCCCCCAAAAGGTCAGTTTCTCCACATTTTAGGTGGACAGGTGAGTTCTCCTTCGGGAACTATGGCCCCTGCGCTGCACTAAACACCCGCTCTGATGCCACCCTGCTGGCCGGCAGGAAGGCTTTTCCAGGGCAAACTCGGACAGTTGCAGCAACAAATCGCGTTTGGCTGCCCAATAGTTCAGAGGATCTTCGTTGTGGGGTGGCAGGGTGCACTCCAAGTATGCCACCACCTGCTGGTTCAGGTTCTGCTCTATGTCTAGCTGCTGCTGCTGGTGAGTAGTTTCTTCAGTAGGCGGGTGAAGAAAACTGCTCATCAGCGGCTCGACACTTAAGTTACTGCTGATGGAGCTGGTACTGCTCCTGCCCCCCCAACCCCCCAAAAGCAGCCATAGCAGTGAAACGTGAACTCAGCGTGCCCCACAGGGCAGACCTGCCTGAGGATCGGCTATGGCGCAGGTAGGTAGCAGCCAACTGACTACATAGGATGTCTCTATAATGGTTCAGTTTGTCCTCCCTATCAGCGGGTGTAAAAAAGGCCCCCATTTTCAGCCGGTAGCGAGGGTCTAACAAGGTGGAGAGCCAGAAGTCATCCCTCTGCTGAATGGTGACAATTCAGCTGTCACTACACAGAGCTTCTGCGCCGTTGGATGAGGGCACGCGTTCGGTTGTCTCTTGGCAATCGCTTCGGTGATCAATTGCTGATGGAATGACTGACGAGGAGAAGGAAGAGCATCGGGACCAGCGGATGATGGGAATCACAGACAGCTCCCTTCGGGTGAGGTGGTGGTGCCTTGACTGCAAGAAATTGGGTGCGTTCCACTGGTTGATGCAGCGGTAGCTATGGCAGGCTGGACCACCACATTAGAGCCATGGTTCTCCCAGGCCACTTTATGGTGACACTGCATGTGTTGATGCAGGGTCGTGGCCATGCTTCAACCTTCTGCCAACAAATTTGGTAAATGGCCATGTACAACGCCTCTGGTGGCCTAATAAAAAATTGCTGCACCGCCGAGTATGGCATTTTCTCTCCAACACTCTGCACTGACTGCTACCGCTACATCCTTGAACCCCTGCACCACTACTTTCCAAGCCGGTAGGGTCCTGTCAAGCGGGTGGTCTACCCCGGGCACGTTTGGCTTCCGACCTCCCACTGCTGCCACCCTGCTGACTCACTGCCACGCTGCTGGCTCTACTGCTCGCTCACAAGCTGCCACCCTCTTCTCCTGATGATGAAGCCTCTTCTTCGCCCGGCTCCCAAGTGCGATTGACTACATCATCAGCATCGCTACTGTCTGTCGTGTAATATTGTATGCAGAGGAGGCTCTGTTTAATATTATATGCGGGGGGCCGTGTAATTTTGTATGCAGAGGGGGGTGAGAGGTGCTGCTGCAGTGTACTATTGTGTGCACTGTAATATTTATGGGGGGTGTAATATTGTATGCAGAGAGGGAAGGTGTAATATTCTTTGCTGAGGGGGTGAGATGTAATAATGTATGCTGGGGGGGGGCGGGGTTAGGCTGCGTAATGTGTGCAAGGGGGGGCCGTGTGCTATTGTATGCAGAAGGTGGGCTGTGTAATATTTATGGGGGGAGGGTGTAATATTGTATGTAGAGGGGTTAGGTGTCATATTCTTTTATTCTTTGCCGGGGGGGTGCTGTGTAATATTGCAAACGGAGGGGATTCTGCGTAATGTGTGCAGGGGCGTGTAATACTGAATGCAGGGGGTCATGTAATATTTATGGAGGAGGTATAATATTGTATATGGGTGGGGGCAGTGTAATTTTGTATGCGGGGGCGATGCTGTGTAATTTTGTATGCCGGGGGCATGTTGTGTAATTTTGTATATGGGGGTTGTGTAATTTTGTATGCAGGGGAGGGGTGCTGTGTAATTTTCTATGCACAGGGTGGTTCTGTGTAATTTTGTATGTGGGGGGTGCTGTGTAATTTTGTATGCGGGGGGCTGTGTATTTTTGTATGCGGGGGGGCTGTGTAATTTCGTATGCAGGGGGCTGTGTAATTTTGTATGCAGAGGGGGCTGTGTAATTTCGTATGCAGAGGGGGGCTGTGTAATTTCGTATGCAGAGGGGGGCTGTGTAATTTCGTATGCAGAGGGGGGCTGTGTAATTTCGTATGCAGAGGGGGGCTGTGTAATTTCGTATGCAGGGAGGGGGCTGTGTACTTTCATATGCAGGAGGGGCTGTGTAATTTCGTATGCAGGGGGGGCTGTGTAATTTCGTATGCAGGGGGGGCTGTGTAATCTTGTATGCAGGGGGGGCTGTGTAATTTTGTATGCAGGAGGGGCTGGGTAATTTCGTATGCAGGGAGGGCTGTGTAATTTCGTATGCAGGGGGGGCTGTGTAATTTTGTATGCAGGGGGGGCTGTGTAATGTTGTATGCAGGGGGGGCTGTGTAATTTCGTATGCAGGCTGCTCTCTGGGGAGACCACATTGTATGTGACATGTTTTACGGAACAGGTTTTCGGTTTGCTTTCCGCACCTGAGATTTATTCATATATATTTTCTACTGTAAAAGTCAAAGTGAAAGCTGCCGGTTTTACTGTTTTTAATCATTTCCCTATTTTTTGTTAGGTATTTTTTTTTATTATTATTAATTGGCGTTCTTCTGTATTCTAGGCGCTGTAGCTGAGCATAGAGACGGCGCAGACGTCTACAATGGTCGGTAGTGAGGGAAGCGAGTGTCAGAAGCTTCATCCGAAGTCGCTTCATTCAAAACTAAAAGTAATAGAATGTATGGGCTCCAAGTAGCCGAAGTCACGCGAGACTTCATTGAATAACTCAGGGAGTTGATTTTGGAAGTTGAAAAACACTTTAAAACTTGAAACCGAACTCGGCTTCGGTTCAGAGGTTCAGTACTAGACGAATCTCCGTACAGTATTATTCCGAAGTTTTGAATGAAGCGACTTCGGAGGAAGCATCGAAAGCTCGCTTCCCTCAACCCCAGCAATATACTAACAGACGCGCACATTACACCGCCCTGCGGATCCGTGAGGAACGGCAGTTACTGCTACACGGGGACTCCATGCATCGTACAATGCTTTAACTCCTTCCTGACCACCCAACGTAAATATACCTCGGTGGGTGGATATTTAAATATGGCGGCCACTCGCGAGCACCATAGCTGCTGGGTGCCGACACCTGGGGCTAATGGATGTGATTGACGATAACACCGATTGCACACATTTAACCCCTCAGGTGCCTTGGTAAAATGTAAATATGCATTGGCTCCTCCCACTGACCCTTAGTGACCCTGAATGATCCACGGCTGCAGCAGGCGTCTTCCTATGAAGAACCCACCAGTGCAATGGAGACTATTGGGGGAACTATAAAAAAAACTGTACAAAAAAAACAAAAACAAATATATACAGTATATACATACATAGAAATTCAAATAACACAATTTTCCCAAAATTAAAATACATAATTAAAAAATAAACATCATCGCTATCACTGCATGCAAAAACACCCATCCTATTAAAATATATTAAAAAAATATTATTATGGGGGCATCTGTGGCTGACATTGCTATGGGGGGCATCTGTGGCTGACACTGCTTTGAGGGGCATCTGTGGCTGACACACTGCTATGGGGGGCATCTGTGGCTGACATTGCTATGGGGGGCATCTGTGGCTGACACACTGCTATGGGGGGCATCTGTGGCTGACACTGCTATGGGGGCATCTGTGGCTGACACTGTTATGGGGGCATCTGTGGCTGACACTGTTATGGGGGATCTGTGGCTGACACACTGTTATGGGGGCATCTGTGGCTGACACACTGCTATGGGGGGCATCTGTGGCTGACACACTGCTATGGGGGCATCTGTGGCTGACACACTGCTATGGGGGCATCTGTGGCTGACACACTGCTATAGGGGGCATCTGTGGCTGACACACTGCTATGGGGGCATCTGTGGCTGACACACTGCTATGGGGGCATCTGTGGCTGACACACTGCTATGGGGGCATCTGTGGCTGACACACTGCTATGGGGGCATCTGTGGCTGACACACTGCTATGGGGGCATCTGTGGCTGACACACTGCTATGGGGGCATCTGTGGCTGACACACTGCTATGGGGGGCATCTGTGGCTGACACACTGCTATGGGGGGCATCTGTGGCTGACACACTGCTATGGGGGGCATCTGTGGCTGACACACTGCTATGGGGGGCATCTGTGGATGACACACTGCTATGGGGGCATCTGTGGATGACACACTGCTATGGGGGCATCTGTGGATGACACACTGCTATGGGGGCATCTGTGGATGACACACTGCTATGGGGGCATCTGTGGATGACACACTGCTATGGGGGGCATCTGTGGATGACACACTGCTATGGGGGGCATCTGTGGATGACACTATTATGGGGGATCTGTGGATGACACTATTATGGGGGATCTGTGGATGACACTATTATGGGGGATCTGTGGATGACACTATTATGAGGGATCTGTGGATGACACTATTATAGGGGATCTGTGGATGACACTATTATGGAGGATCTGTGGATGACACTATTATGGGAGATCTGTGGATGACACTATTATGAGGGATCTGTGGATGACACTATTATGGAGGATCTGTGGATGACACTATTATGAGGGATCTGTGGATGACACTATTATGAGGGATCTGTGGATGACACTATTATGGAGGATCTGTAGATGACACTATTATAGAGGATCTATGGATGACACTATTATAGAGGATCTGTGGATGACACTATTATAGAGATCTGTGGATGACACTATTATAGAGATCTATGGATGACACTATTATAGAGATCTGTGGATGACACTATTATAGAGATCTGTGGATGACACTATTATGGAGGATCTGTGGATGACACTATTATAGAGGATCTGTAGATGACACTATTATAGAGGATCTGTGGATGACACTACTATGAGAGGATCTGTGGATGACACTGTTATGGAGAGATCTGTGGATGACACTGCTATAGAGGATCTGTAGATGACACTGCTATGAGAGATCTGTAGATGACACTGCTATAGAGGATCTGTGGATGACACTACTATAGAGATCTATGAATGACACTGCTATAGGGAGATCTATGAATGACACTGCTATGAGAGATCTGTGGATGACACTACTATAGAGATCTGGATGACACTGCTATAGAGGATCTATGGATGACACTGCTATGGAGATCTATGGATGACACTGCTATGAGAGATCTGTGGATGACACTGCTATGGAGGATCTGTGGATGACACTGCTATAGAGGATATGTGATGACACTGCTATGGAGATATGTGGATGACACTGCTATAGAGGATATGTGGATGACACTGCTATGGAGAGATATGTGGATGACACTGCTATAGGGGATATGTGGATGACACTGCTATGGGAGATATGTAGATGACACTGCTATAGAGATATGTGGATGAACACTGCTATAGAGGATCTGTGGATGACACTGCTATAGAGAGATATGTGGATGACACTACTATAGAGGATATGTGAATGACACTACTATAGGGATATGTGAATGACACTGCTATAGAGATATGTAGATGAACACTACTATAGGAGATATATGAATGACACTGCTATAGAGAATATATGAGATGACACTGCTATAGAGGATATGTAGATGATACACTGCTATAGAGAGATATGTAGATGACACTACTATAGAGAGATATGTGGATGACACTGCTATGGAGAGATATGTGGATGACACTGCTATAGGAGATATGTGAATGACACTGCTATAGAGATATGTAGACTAACACTACTATAGAGATATATGAATGACACTACTATAGAGATATGTGAATGACACTGCTATAGAGGATATGTGGATGACACTGCTATAGAGATATGTGATGACACTGCTATAGAGATATGTAGATGACACTGCTATAGAGGATATGTGGATGACACTGCTATAGAGGATATGTAGATGACACTGCTATAGAGATATATGGATGAACACTGCTATGGAGGATATGTGGATGACACTGCTATGGAGGATATGTGGATGACACTGCTATAGAGGGATATGTGGATGACACTGCTATGAGAGAGATCTCTGAGATGACACTGCTATAGGGGGATCTGTGGATTACACTGCTATGGAGGGATCTGTGGATTACACTGCTATGGGGGAGGATCTGTGGATGACACTGCTATGGAGGGGATCTGTGGATGACACTGCTATGGGGGATATGTGGATGACACTGCTATGGGGGATATGTGGATGACACTGCTATGGGGGATATGTGGATGACACTGCTATGGGGGATATGTGGATGACACTGCTATGGGGATATGTGGATGACACTGCTATGGGTGATATGTGGATGACACTGCTATGGGGGATATGTGGATGACACTGCTATGGGGAGATATGTGGATGACACTGCTATGGGGGGGGGATCTCTGGATGACACTGCTATGGGGGGGATCTGTGGATTACACTGCTATGGGGGGGGGATCTGTGGATTACACTGCTATGGGGGGGGGATCTGTGGATGACACTGTTATGGAGAGATCTGTGGATGACACTGTTATGGAGGGATCTGTGGATGACACTGTTATGGAGGAGATCTGTGGATGACACTGTTATGGAGGAGATCTGTGGATGACACTGTTATGGAGGGATCTGTGGATGACACTGTTATGGAGAGATCTGTGGATGACACTGTTATAGAGAGGATCTGTGGATGACACTGTTATAGAGAGATCTGTGGATGACACTATTATAGAGAGATCTGTGGATGACACTGTTATGGAGAGATCTGTGGATGACACTATTATGGAGAGATCTGTGGATGACACTGTTATGGAGGAGGATCTGTGGATGACACTGTTATAGAGGGATCTGTGGATGACACTGTTATGGAGGGGATCTGTGGATGACACTGTTATGGAGGGGATCTGTGGATGACACTGTTATGGAGGGGATCTGTGGATGACACTGTTATGGAGGGGGATCTGTGGATGACACTGTTATGGAGGGGGATCTGTGGATGACACTGTTATGGAGGGGGATCTGTGGATGACACAATGTTATGGAGGGGGATCTGTGGATGACACACTGTTATGGAGGGGGGTCTGTGGATGACACACTGTTATGGAGGGGGATCTGTGGATGACACTGTTATGGAGGGGGATCTGTGGATGACACACTGTTATGGAGGGGGATCTGTGGATGACACTGTTATGGAGGGGATGTGTGGATGACACTGTTATGGAGGGGGATGTGTGGATGACACTGATATGGAGGGGGATATGTAGATGACACTGTTATGGAGGGGGATATGTAGATGACACTGTTATGGAGGGGGATCTGTGGATGACACACTGTTATGGAGGGGGATCTGTGATGACACACAGTTATGGAGGGAGATCTGTGATGACACACAGTTATGGAGGGAGATCTGTGGATGACACACTGTTATGGAGGTGGATCTGTGGATGACACTGTTATGGAGGGGATCTGTGGATGACACACTGTTATGGAGGGGGATCTGGGGATTACACTTATGGAGGGGGATCTGTGGATGACGCTGTTATGGAGGGAGATCTGTGGATGACGCTGTTATAGAGGGGGATCTGTGGAAGACACTGTTATGGAGGGGGATCTGTGGATGACACACTGTTATGGAGGGGGATCTGTGGATAACACTGTTATGGAGGGGGATCTGTGAATGACACTGTTACGGAGGGGGATCTGTGGATGACACTGTTATGGAGGGGGATCTGTGGATGACACACTGTTATGGAGGGGGATCTGTGGATGACACACTGTTATGGAGGGGGATCTGTGGATGACACACTGTTATGGAGGGGGATCTGTGGATGACACACTGTTATGGAGGGGGATCTGTGGATGACACTGTTATGGAGGGGGATCTGTGGATGACACTGTTATGGAGGGGGATCTGTGGATGACACAGTTATGGAGGGGGATCTGTGGATGACACTGTTATGGAGGGGGATCTGTGGATGACACTGTTATGGAGGGGGATCTGTGGATGACACTGTTATGGAGGGGGATCTGTGGATGGCACTGTTATGGAGGTGGATCTGTGGATGACATTGTTATGGAGGCGGATCTGTGGATGACACTGTTATGGAGGGGGATCTGTGGATGGCACTGTTATGGAGGGGATCTGTGGATGGCACTTGTTATGGAGGGGGATCTGTGGATGGCACTGTTATGGAGGGGATCTGTGGATGGCACTTGTTATGGAGGGGGATCTGTGGATGGCACTGTTATGGAGGGGGGTCTGTGGATGGCACTGTTATGGAGGGGGGTCTGTGGATGGCACTTGTTATGGAGGGAGGTCTGTGGATGGCACTGTGACGAAACCAACCTCGACACTGGGTTTTGGAGGGGCCTGTTTGCCAGCCTCTTGCCCCAGGATTATGGGCCCTCTCATCAGCCCATGCTAACCCGTTTGAACCCCTGGTCTAATTCGTGCCATTTTGGGATATGTTAAATGTCTGTGTGTACTGTAAAGGGTGGGACATTGCATATTGAATAGTGATGTCTGTCCTATTGTCCCCACGTGTGTATCGGCGATTTCCCTTTGTCCTGAGAGATAATTGAATGACTCCTCGGTTGTCTCCAGGACTGAAGACATTGTGTATTCTCCGGCCTGTGATGATTACAGTAACCCGTGTAGGGTAATTGTATCACAGGCAGAGGGGCGGATTTTGTGTGGGAGTGTTTGACTGTATTGTACATGTTTGTTGGTTGTTTTTAAAAAACCCTGGGGGTGGCAATCTTTTTGGAAAATGTGTATAAGTTAATATATACTGGAGAGTGAATCTGGATCGCACATCCTAAACACTATGCTTTTGATATAACGACTGTCTCAGCATGATTAGGTGGCGTATCCGCCCAATTTGTAATACATTGTATGCTGTGCATATATGAGGCATTAGTATACAGTTTGATCAAAGAGCATAGGACCACTTACCGCGACAAGGAAGCCTCTACAAGTGGGAAACTACTCTAACCTATAAATGGCGCAGCCGTGCGGGGCGACCACCGGTGCCCCAGCACCGCACCGGCAGCAGACGGCGGGACCCAGGAGCCACACAGCAACCCCACTGTGCAGCAAAGCCTCCTTGGCTCTGGGTCCCACCGCCCCACCAGCACAGCACTGAGGCAGCAACGGCAGACACGCAGTACTGCACCATGTGAACGAGTGCAAGGAGCTCACCCAGTCGCACGGCTGCGCCATTTATAGGTTAGAGTAGTTTCCCACTTGTAGAGGCTTCCTTGTCGTGGTAAGTGGGCCTATGCTCTTTGATCAAACTGTATACTACTGCTACTTTGGAATGTTATCTTGCCTGTTCCAGGAAAGGTGGACTTCGTATGGTTCCAGTTCGGTGGATTTGAGTGGTTGTGGGTTGCTGTGCTCTTCGCTAGGGGAATCACCCGAATGGTATTAACCCTCACTATACCGGGTTATACCGTAACAGGTGTAGTCTGGAGGTACATGGGGCCCAGTGGGGAGCTGGTAACAGTGGGTGTAGTCTGGAGGTACATGGGGCCCAGTGGGGTGCTGGTAACAGTGGGTGTAGTCTGGAGGTACATGGGGGCCAGTGGGGTGCTGGTAACAGTGGGTGTAGTCTGGAGGTAGATGGGGCCAGTGGGGTGCTGGTAACAGTGGGTGTAGTCTGGAGGTACATGGGGCCCAGTGGGGTGCTGATAACAGTGGGTGTAGTCTGGAGGTACATGGGGGCCAGTGGGGTGCTGGTAACAGTGGGTGTAGTCTGGAGGTACATTGGGGCCAGTGGGGTGCTGGTAACAGTGGGTGTAGTCTGGAGGTACATGGGGGCCAGTGGGGTGCTGGTAACAGTGGGTGTAGTCTGGAGGTACATGGGAGCCAGTGGGGTGCTGGTAACAGTGGGTGTAGTCTGGAGGTACATGGGGCCCAGTGGGGTGCTGGTAACAGTGGGTGTACTCTGGAGGTACATGGGGGCCAGTGGGGTGCTGGTAACAGTGGGTGTAGTCTGGAGGTACATAGGAGCCAGTGGGGTGCTGGTAACAGTGGTGTAGTCTGAGGTACATGGGCCCAGTGGGGTGCTGGTAACAGTGGGTGTAGTCTGGAGGTACATGTGGGTAACAGTGGGGTAGTCTGAGGTACAGCCAGTGGGGTGCTGAGTAACAGTGAGGGTGTATCTGGAGGTACATGGGGACCAGTGGGTGCTGGCAACAGTGGGTGTAGTCTGGAGGTACATGGGGCCCAGTGGGGTGCTGGTAACAGTGGGTGTAGTCTGGAGGTACATGGGGCCCAGTGGGGTGCTGGTAACAGTGGGTGTAGGCTGGAGGTACATGGGGGCCAGTGGGGTGCTGGTAACAGTGAGTGTAGGATGGAGGTACATGGGGCCCAGTGGGGTGCTGGTAACAGTGTGGGTGTAGTCTGGAGGTACATGGGGGCCAGTGGGGTGCTGGTAACAGTGGGTGTAGTCTGGAGGTACATGGGGGCCAGTGGGGTGCTGGTAACAGTGTGGGTGTAGTCTGGAGGTACATGGGGGCCAGTGGGGTGCTGGTAACAGTGGGTGTAGGATGGAGGTACATGGGGGCCAGTGGGGTGCTGGTAACAGTGTGGGTGTAGTCTGGAGGTACATGGGGCCAGTGGGGTGCTGGTAACAGTGGGTGTAGTCTGGAGGTACATGGGGCACAGTGGGGTGCTGGTAACTGTGTGGGTGTAGTCTGGAGGTACATGGGGGCCAGTGGGGTGCTGGTAACAGTGGGTGTAGTCTGGAGGTACATGGGGCCCAGTGGGGTGCTGGTAACAGTGGGTGTAGTCTGGAGGTACATGGGGCCAGTGGGGTGCTGGTAACAGTGTGGTGTAGTCTGGAGGTACATGGGGCCCAGTGGGGTGCTGGTAACAGTGGGTGTAGTCTGGAGGTACATGGGGCCCAGTGGGGTGCTGGTAACAGTGGGTGTAGTCTGGAGGTACATGGGGCCCAGTGGGGTGCTGGTAACAGTGGGTGTAGTCTGGAGGTACATGGGGCCCAGTGGGGTGCTGGTAACAGTGGGTGTAGTCTGGAGGTACATGGGGCCCAGTGGGGTGCTGGTAACAGTGTGGGTGTAGTCTGGAGGTACATGGGGCCCAGTGGGGTGCTGGTAACAGTGGGTGTAGTCTGGAGGTACATGGGGCCCAGTGGGGTGCTGGTAACAGTGTGGGTGTAGTCTGGAGGTACATGGGGCCCAGTGGGGTGCTGGTAACAGTGGGTGTAGTCTGGAGGTACATGGGGCCCAGTGGGGTGCTGGTAACAGTGGGTGTAGTCTGGAGGTACATGGGGCCCAGTGGGGTGCTGGTAACAGTGGGTGTAGTCTGGAGGTACATGGGGCCCAGTGGGGTGCTGGTAACAGTGTGGTGTAGTCTGGAGGTACATGGGGCCCAGTGGGGTGCTGGTAACAGTGGGTGTAGTCTGGAGGTACATGGGGCCCAGTGGGGTGCTGGTAACAGTGGGTGTAGTCTGGAGGTACATGGGGCCCAGTGGGGTGCTGGTAACAGTGGGTGTAGTCTGGAGGTACATGGGGCCCAGTGGGGTGCTGGTAACAGTGGGTGTAGTCTGGAGGTACATGGGGCCCAGTGGGGTGCTGGTAACAGTGTGGGTGTAGTCTGGAGGTACATGGGGCCCAGTGGGGTGCTGGTAACAGTGTGGGTGTAGTCTGGAGGTACATGGGGCCCAGTGGGGTGCTGGTAACAGTGGGTGTAGTCTGGAGGTACATGGGGCCCAGTGGGGTGCTGGTAACAGTGGGTGTAGTCTGGAGGTACATGGGGCCCAGTGGGGTGCTGGTAACAGTGGGTGTAGTCTGGAGGTACATGGGGCCCAGTGGGGTGCTGGTAACAGTGGGTGTAGTCTGGAGGTACATGGGGCCCAGTGGGGTGCTGGTAACAGTGTGGGTGTAGTCTGGAGGTACATGGGGCCCAGTGGGGTGCTGGTAACAGTGGGTGTAGTCTGGAGGTACATGGGGCCCAGTGGGGTGCTGGTAACAGTGTGGGTGTAGTCTGGAGGTACATGGGGCCCAGTGGGGTGCTGGTAACAGTGGGTGTAGTCTGGAGGTACATGGGGCCCAGTGGGGTGCTGGTAACAGTGTGGGTGTAGTCTGGAGGTACATGGGGCCCAGTGGGGTGCTGGTAACAGTGGGTGTAGTCTGGAGGTACATGGGGCCCAGTGGGGTGCTGGTAACAGTGGGTGTAGTCTGGAGGTACATGGGGCCCAGTGGGGTGCTGGTAACAGTGGGTGTAGTCTGGAGGTACATGGGGCCCAGTGGGGTGCTGGTAACAGTGGGTGTAGTCTGGAGGTACATGGGGCCCAGTGGGGTGCTGGTAACAGTGTGGGTGTAGTCTGGAGGTACATGGGGCCCAGTGGGGTGCTGGTAACAGTGTGGGTGTAGTCTGGAGGTACATGGGGCCCAGTGGGGTGCTGGTAACAGTGGGTGTAGTCTGGAGGTACATGGGGCCCAGTGGGGTGCTGGTAACAGTGGGTGTAGTCTGGAGGTACATGGGGCCCAGTGGGGTGCTGGTAACAGTGGGTGTAGTCTGGAGGTACATGGGGCCCAGTGGGGTGCTGGTAACAGTGTGGGTGTAGTCTGGAGGTACATGGGGCCCAGTGGGGTGCTGGTAACAGTGTGGGTGTAGTCTGGAGGTACATGGGGCCCAGTGGGGTGCTGGTAACAGTGGGTGTAGTCTGGAGGTACATGGGGCCCAGTGGGGTGCTGGTAACAGTGGGTGTAGTCTGGAGGTACATGGGGCCCAGTGGGGTGCTGGTAACAGTGGGTGTAGTCTGGAGGTACATGGGGCCCAGTGGGGTGCTGGTAACAGGTGGGTGTAGTCTGGAGGTACATGGGGCCCAGTGGGGTGCTGGTAACAGTGGGTGTAGTCTGGAGGTACATGGGGCCCAGTGGGGTGCTGGTAACAGTGGGTGTAGTCTGGAGGTACATGGGGCCCAGTGGGGTGCTGGTAACAGTGGGTGTAGTCTGGAGGTACATGGGGCCCAGTGGGGTGCTGGTAACAGTGGGTGTAGTCTGGAGGTACATGGGGCCCAGTGGGGTGCTGGTAACAGTGGGTGTAGTCTGGAGGTACATGGGGCCCAGTGGGGTGCTGGTAACAGTGGGTGTAGTCTGGAGGTACATGGGGCCCAGTGGGGTGCTGGTAACAGTGGGTGTAGTCTGGAGGTACATGGGGCCCAGTGGGGTGCTGGTAACAGTGGGTGTAGTCTGGAGGTACATGGGGCCCAGTGGGGTGCTGGTAACAGTGGGTGTAGTCTGGAGGTACATGGGGCCCAGTGGGGTGCTGGTAACAGTGGGTGTAGTCTGGAGGTACATGGGGCCCAGTGGGGTGCTGGTAACAGTGGGTGTAGTCTGGAGGTACATGGGGCCCAGTGGGGTGCTGGTAACAGTGGGTGTAGTCTGGAGGTACATGGGGCCCAGTGGGGTGCTGGTAACAGTGGGTGTAGTCTGGAGGTACATGGGGCCCAGTGGGGTGCTGGTAACAGTGGGTGTAGTCTGGAGGTACATGGGGCCCAGTGGGGTGCTGGTAACAGTGGGTGTAGTCTGGAGGTACATGGGGCCCAGTGGGGTGCTGGTAACAGTGGGTGTAGTCTGGAGGTACATGGGGCCCAGTGGGGTGCTGGTAACAGTGGGTGTAGTCTGGAGGTACATGGGGCCCAGTGGGGTGCTGGTAACAGTGGGTGTAGTCTGGAGGTACATGGGGCCCAGTGGGGTGCTGGTAACAGTGGGTGTAGTCTGGAGGTACATGGGGCCCAGTGGGGTGCTGGTAACAGTGGGTGTAGTCTGGAGGTACATGGGGCCCAGTGGGGTGCTGGTAACAGTGGGTGTAGTCTGGAGGTACATGGGGCCCAGTGGGGTGCTGGTAACAGTGGGTGTAGTCTGGAGGTACATGGGGCCCAGTGGGGTGCTGGTAACAGTGTGGGTGTAGTCTGGAGGTACATGGGGCCCAGTGGGGTGCTGGTAACAGTGGGTGTAGTCTGGAGGTACATGGGGCCCAGTGGGGTGCTGGTAACAGTGGGTGTAGTCTGGAGGTACATGGGGCCCAGTGGGGTGCTGGTAACAGTGGGTGTAGTCTGGAGGTACATGGGGCCCAGTGGGGTGCTGGTAACAGTGGGTGTAGTCTGGAGGTACATGGGGCCCAGTGGGGTGCTGGTAACAGTGGGTGTAGTCTGGAGGTACATGGGGCCCAGTGGGGTGCTGGTAACAGTGGGTGTAGTCTGGAGGTACATGGGGCCCAGTGGGGTGCTGGTAACAGTGGGTGTAGTCTGGAGGTACATGGGGCCCAGTGGGGTGCTGGTAACAGTGGGTGTAGTCTGGAGGTACATGGGGCCCAGTGGGGTGCTGGTAACAGTGGGTGTAGTCTGGAGGTACATGGGGCCCAGTGGGGTGCTGGTAACAGTGTGGGTGTAGTCTGGAGGTACATGGGGCCCAGTGGGGTGCTGGTAATAGTGGGTGTAGTCTGGAGGTACATGGGGCCCAGTGGGGTGCTGGTAACAGTGGGTGTAGTCTGGAGGTACATGGGGCCCAGTGGGGTGCTGGTAACAGTGGGTGTAGTCTGAGGTACATGGGGCCCAGTGGGGTGCTGGTAACAGTGTGGGTGTAGTCTGGAGGTACATGGGGCCCACTGGGGTGCTGGTAATAGTGGGTGTAGTCTGGAGGTAGATAGGGCCCAGTGGGGTGCTGGTAATAGTATGGGTGTAGTGTGGAGGTACATGGGGCCCAGTGGGGTGCTGGTAACAGTGGGTGTAGTCTGGAGGTACATGGGGCCCGTGGGGTGCTGGTAATAGTGCGGGTGTTTACATATTTTTAAATGTAAAGGGGAAATTTTAAATTGTAATATATTATTTTTTTACTTTTTATTTAATAACTTATGGGGCTAGAATAAGGGCAGCCAAGGATTCAGGAGCGTCCTGGCTGCCATGGTAACCGATCGGGCACCGCAATTTCATCGCTGGGGCTCTGATCAGAACCTGCCACTGCAACACCAAAGAAGGGGGGTCTGTGGCCACTGCCACCAATGATTCTAATAATGGGGGGGGGAAGGGGACACTGCGCCACCAATGGAAGTTACTCTCAGTACAAATATAGTCTGCGGATGCGGCTGTATCACACACCCGGCACCCGCTCTCAATGACAGGAAGCGACGATCCTGTGAACCGCACCAATTAACCCCTCAGGTGCCTCTGTCATTGAGAGCGGGTGACGGGTGTGTGATACAGCCGCACCCACAGTCTATATTTGTACTGAGGGTAACTTCCATTGGTAGCGCAGCAGCCACAGCCCCTCCCCTACTCCTCTCTTCACCCCTCATTGGCGGCAGCGGCCACAGCCCCTCCCCTACTCCTCTCTTCACCCTCATTGGTGGCGCAGCGGCCACAGCCCCTCCCTACTCCTCTCTTCACCCCTCATTGGTGGCGCAGCGGCCACAGCCCTCCCCTACTCCTCTCTTCACCCTCATTGGTGGCGCAGCGGCCACAGCCCCTCCCCTACTCCTCTCTTCACCCTCATTGGTGGCGCAGCGGCCACAGCCCCTCCCCTACTCCTCTCTTCACCCCTCATTGGTGGCGCAGCAGCCACAGCTCCTCTCCTACTCCTCTCTTCACCCTCATTGGTGCGCAGCGGCCACAGCTCCTCCCCTACTCCTCTCTTCACCCCTCATTGGTGGCGCAGCGGCCACAGCCCCTCCCCTACTCCTCTCTTCACCCCTCATTGGTGGCGCAGCAGCCACAGCCCCTCCCCTACTCCTCTCTTCACCCCTCATTGGTGACGCAGCGGCCACAGCCCCTCCCCTACTCCTCTCTTCACCCCTCATTGGTGGCGCAGCGGCCACAGCCCCTCCCCAACTCCTCTCTTCACCCCTCATTGGTGGCGCAGCGGCCACAGCCCCTCCCCTACTCCTCTCTTCACCCCTCATTGGTGGCGCAGCAGCCACAGCTCCTCTCCTACTCCTCTCTTCGCCCCTCATTGGTGGCGCAGCGGCCACAGCTCCTCCCCTACTCCTCTCTTCACCCCTCATTGGTGGCGCAGCAGCCACAGCCCCTCCCTACTCCTCTCTTCACCCCTCATTGGTGGCGCAGCAGCCACAGCCCCTCCCCTACTCCTCTCTTCACCCTCATTGGTGGCGCAGCAGCCACAGCCCCTCCCCTACTCCTCTCTTCACCTCTCATTGGTGGCGCAGCGGCCACAGCCCCTCCCCTACTCCTCTCTTCACCTCTCATTGGTGGCGCAGCGGCCACAGCCCCTCCCCTACTCCTCTCTTCACCCCTCATTGGTGGCGCAGCGGCCACAGCCCCTCCCCTACTCCTCTCTTCACCCCTCATTGGTGGCGCAGCGGCCACAGCCCCTCCCCTACTCCTCTCTTCACCCTCATTGGTGGCGCAGCGGCCACAGCCCCTCCCCTACTCCTCTCTTCACTCCTCATTGGCGCAGCAGCCACAGCCCCTCCCTACTCCTCTCTTCACCCTCATTGGTGGCGCAGCGGCCACAGCCCTCCCCCTACTCCTCTCTTCACCCTCATTGGTGGCGCAGCGGCCACAGCCCCTCCCCTACTCCTCTCTTCACTCCTCATTGATGGCGCAGCAGCCACAGCCCCTCCCCTACTCCTCTCTTCACTCCTCATTGGTGGCGCAGCGGCCACAGCCCCTCCCCTACTCCTCTCTTCACCCCTCATTGGTGGCGCAGCGGCCACAGCCCCTCCCCTACTCCTCTCTTCACTCCTCATTGGTGGCGCAGCAGCCACAGCCCTCCCCCTACTCCTCTCTTCACCCCTCATTGGTGGCGCAGCGGCCACAGCCCCTCCCCTACTCCTCTCTTCACCCCTCATTGGTGGCGCAGCGGCCACAGCCCCTCCCCTACTCCTCTCTTCACCCCTCATTGGTGGCGCAGCGGCCACAGCCCCTCCCCTACTCCTCTCTTCACTCCTCATTGGTGCGCAGCGGCCACAGCCCCTCCCCTACTCCTCTCTTCACTCCTCATTGGTGGCGCAGCGGCCACAGCCCCTCCCCTACTCCTCTCTTCACTCCTCATTGGTGGCGCAGCGCCACAGCCCCTCCCCTACTCCTCTCTTCACTCCTCATTGGTGGCGCAGCGGCCACAGCCCCTCCCCTACTCCTCTCTTCACCCCTCATTGGTGGCGCAGTGGCCACAGCCCCTCCCCTACTCCTCTCTTCACCCCTCATTGGTGGCGCAGCGGCCACAGCCCCTCCCCTACTCCTCTCTTCACCCCTCATTGGTGGCGCAGCAGCCACAGCCCCTCCCCTACTCCTGTCTTCACCCCTCATTGGTGGCGCAGCGTCCACAGCTCCTCCCCTACTCCTCTCTTCACCCCTCATTGGTGGCGCAGCGGCCACAGCCCCTCCCCTACTCCTCTCTTCACCCCTCATTGGTGGCGCAGTGGCCACAGCCCCTCCCCTACTCCTGTCTTCACCCCTCATTCACTTTAATGGGTCCGCGATCCTTCTGTTCTGCAAAAATATAGGACATGTTCTATATTTTTGCGGAACGAAAGTATGGGGCGAAACCATTCGGCATTTCCGGACTCATTGAAGTGCCTCGGTCTGTATCGACGATGCGGAATGCACACAGAACAGGGTCCGGGTATTGCGGATCCACAATACGGCCACGGGGCGCAGACGTTCGTGTGCACTAGGCCTTACACCCAGCACTTCTGTTTTCCTAATCTTCCGCCTCCTGGAGTCTCAATGATAAATCTGGAGAAATACTCATTAATAGAGTTGAGTGAACTTGTATTTTTAGTTCGGTGTCCAATGTTCGGGTTATCGAAGCATCCGGTTATGGATTCCGCTACCACGAACCATAACCGCATTTGGAATCCATAAGGGGATTCTTCAATGAACCCGAACCTTGGACAACACGGAGGACCTGGGGTGACGTCACCGTCATGTGATCAGTGCAGGGGGCGTGGCTCAGTACTGGATCACCTCGTATCCAATCCAGTGCTGAGCCACGCCCCCTGCACTGATCACATGACGGTGACGTCACCCCAGGTCCTTCACCCCGTGTTCCAAATGCCGTTATGGTCCGTGGTAGCGTAACCCATAACGAGATGCTTCGATAACCCCAACCTTGGATGCCGAACTTAAAACACAAGTTCGCTCAACTGTACTCATTAACATAGCTAGCCACACCCACTTTTCTATCTATATTACAAAACGAGTGAGTTGTGTAAAAGTGCAAAAAGTCACAAAATTTGGCACAATTGACGGCAAAAAAAAGTAGTAAAAGCCCTATTTTGCCACTTTTTGATGCTAGAATTCTGTAGTGAAGTTCTGGTAAATCAGGGCCTATGTACGATGTAACCGACACACATTGAACAGCTTTGGTGGCCTTTGCTACTAGGGAGCAGCATCTACGGCCTACGAGGACACGCCCTGCATTGTACAATGCTTCAACCGTGCGCTCACCTTCCCTAACAATGTGCCTGTGTGCTCGATCCTTCCTCGTCCACAGTCACTCCCTAATGCAGGGCTGGGGCCTATACGGGTCAGAGGGACCAGGGACCGCTCGGCCAAAATCAGTGGAAACCGACGAGGCCGGACAGACACAAATCAATAACCAAGGTTCATACCAGGGGGGACGCACAAGACATTCACACTGTCGCTGCTGCAGTTTCTGCACAGTGTGCCAGGCAGGGTGACTAAATCACCTAAATCCTATCCTTGAATGGGACCTCATCCGTAGGAATCCCCCATAACAGATGGAAAAGGTCAGTTTGGAGTACGGGAAATAGCGACTGCGTGAGTCGGCGAATACTATACGTGGAAAGGACCTCAGCGGTATGAATCCTTCCGAGTACATAATAGAAGGAAAAGGTCCTTTTGACAGTATAGGACATTTTAGAATTAGTTGTTTTTAAAAATAATGTAAAAGGGTTATCTGATATCGAAAATCTACCTTCCAATGCCCGGGCCCCTTGTATGGATTATACGTGCTGAGGGCCCCTGCGTCGCTCCGGATCCCTGCATGGCCGCCACCGGGACGAGCCCCTTGGGTCTGGCCCGCTATTGGCTGCTTTATTCCAAGCGACGGGGAGATGCAGCAGCGGTCATGCAGGGATCCGGCAGCGACCGGGGGCCACTGAGCAGGTAAGTATAGTCCACACAAGGGGCCCGGGCATTGGCGGGATATTTTCAGTATCGGATAACCCCTTAAACTTCTATGGAAGTACAGAGGTCACATGACCAGATGTTTCTGCGGAGCTTTTACCATGAATATCCCAGGACCGGACATTTCTGCGCTCAGACGTCACATGACAGGGTTTTTATTGTTTATTGTAAAGGTTTTTCAGAAATAAAAATGAAGATAAAAGAGGCTTATTCTCCGATAGTCACCGCTATAACCGGATTGTATCTCTGACACTGCAGCCACGTGGAAGCCGATACTGGACAGTAATGACCAGGACCGAACAGACAAGGGGATTCAGCCAAGTCATTGAGAAGCAACTAATCCTAACAGTTCCGGAACCAGATCAGAAGCAGAAGAAGAGCTCCCTACACATGATGGGAATAGACAGCGCCTGTTACCTGGGAGGGGAGCCTCCATCATGGTGGCCTGGGACAGCTCCTCCATGGACAAATATGGTGGAAGGACCTGCTGTGACGTCATCATCATGTGACCAGAGCAGGAAAAGGCGGAGCTCAGCGTTACAGAGGAAGAAGTAGCCAATAACCTGTGATAACGTCAGTCACGTTAGGGGGCGGAGCCGCAAGGAATCTCCCCGCACATCCCGCAGTGTCAGTCCTGACCAGACCCATCCACAGCTCCTGTTACCTGGGAGGGGAGCCTCCATCATGGCGCCCAGCAGCAGATCCTCCTCTGCTTCTCTGGCCCCGCCCACCAAGAATCGCCACAACTAACAGCACTGAGCAAGAGGACCTGCGGTGACGCAATGTCATGTGACCAGAGCAGGAAGGAGCTCAGCAATGTGGACAGGTGGTGATACAGGACCTGCAGTGACACCCTCGTCATGTGATCACAGCTGTTGTGGGCGGGAGCTATGTAGTGCTGAGGAATGATGGCGCAGAAGCTGGAAAGACGTCATGTGACCTTAAGGGGCGGAGCTTTGAATGGAAGAGAAGATCCTCTGATATCACATATCAGACTGGGAGTTGTAGTTCTGTCCATTTATATCTCCTCCTATAATGTCCTCTGATACCAAATAATAATAGGCTGGACATGCTGGGAGTTGTAGTTCTCTTCTACCTCCTCCTGTAATGTCCTCTGATATCACATAATAACGGACTTGACATACTGGGAGTTGTAGTCCTCTCCTCTTATACCTCCTTCTGTAATGTCCTGTGATGGGAGTCAGTTGGGGTCTCCTATCTCTGCAGTCAGTGGTCTCCTCCTCCATCTCTCTGCAGTCGGTGGTCTCCTTCTTCATCTCTCTGTTGGGGGCAGTGCTCTTCTCCGCTCTCACAGCTCGGCCATTAGTGGAGGCCCGCTCCTCTCTCTGCAGTCGGTGGTCTCCTTCTTCATCTCTCTGTTGGGGGCAGTGCTCTTCTCCGTTCTCACACCTCGGCCATTAGTGGAGGTCCGCTCCTCTCTCTGCAGTCGGTGGTCTCCTCCTCCATCTCTCTGTTGGGGGAAGTGCTTTTCTCCACTCTCATAGCTCAGCCATTAGTGGAGGTCCGCTCCTCTCTCTGAAGTCGGTGGTCTCCTCCTCATCTCTTTCTGTTGGGGCAGTGCTATTCTCTGCTCTCACAGTTCGGCCATTAGTGGGGGTCCGTTCCTCTCCTCTCTGCAGTTAGTGGTCTCTTCCTCCATCTCTCTTTTGGGGACAGTGCTCTTCTCCGCTCTCACAGCTCGGCCTTTAGTGGAAGTCTGCTCCTCTCTCTGCAGTCAGTGGTCTCCTCTTCCATCTCTCTGTTGGGGGCAGTTCTCTTCTCCGCTCTTACAGCTCGGCCATTAGTGGAGGTCCGCTCCTTTCTCTGCAGTCGGTGGTCTCCTCCTCCATCTCTCTGTTGGGGCAGTGCTATTCTCTGCTCTCACAGTTCGGCCATTAGTGGAGGTCCGCTCCTCTCTGCAGTCGGTAGGCTCCTCCTCCATCTCTCTGATGGGGCAGTGCTCTTCTCCGCTCTCACAGCTCGGCCATTAGTGGAGGTCCGCTCCTCTCTCTGTAGTCGGTGAGGTTCCTCCTTCATCTCTCTGTTGGGGGCAGTGCTCTTCTCCGCTCTCACAGCTCGGCCATTAGTGGAGGTCCGCTCCTCTCTCTGCAGTCGGTGGTCTCCTCCTCCATCTCTCTGTTGGGGGCAGTGCTCTTCTCTGCTCTCATAGCTCGGCCATTAGTGGAGGTCCGCTCCTCTCTGCAGTCGGTGGTCTCCTCCTCCATCTCTCTGTTGGGGGCACTGCTCTTCTCCGCTCACACAGCTCGGCCATTAGTAGAGGTCCGCTCCTCTCTGCAGTCGGTGGTCTTCTCCTCCATCTCTCTGTTGGGGGCGGTGCTCTTCTCTGATCTCACAGCTCGACCATTAATAGAGGTCTGCTCCTCTCTCTGCAGTCGGTGGTCTCCTCCTCCATCTCTCTGTTGGGGGCAGTGCTCTTCTCCGCTCACACAGCTCGGCCATTAGTGGAGGTCCGCTCCTCTCTGCAGTCGGTGGTCTCCTCCTCCATCTCTCTGTTGGGGGCAGTGCTCTTCTCCGCTCTCACAGCTCGGCCATTAGTGGAGGTCCGCTCCTCTCTCTGCAGTCGGTGGTCTCCTCCTCCATCTTTCTGTTGGGGGCAGTGCTCTTCTCTGCTCTCACAGCTCGGCCATTAGTGGAGGTCCGCTCCTCTCTCTGCAGTCGGTGGTCTCCTCCTCCATCTCTCTGTTGGGGGCAGTGCTCTTCTCTGCTCTCACAGCTCGGCCATTAGTGGAGGTCCGCTCCTCTCTCTGCAGTCGGTGGTCTCCTCCTCCATCTACCTGTTGGGGGCAGTGCTCTTCTCCGCTCTCACAGCTCGGCCATTAGTGGAGGTCCGCTCCTCTCTGCAGTCGGTGGGGTTCCTCCTCCATCTCTCTGTTGGGGGCAGTGCTCTTCTCAGCTCTCATAGCTCAGCCATTAGTGGAGGTCCACTCAGGGCCGGCGCGTCCTATACGCGGAATAGGCAGCCGCGTAGAGCGCCCCTTGGGAAGGGGCGCTGCTAGGAGCGCCCCTTGGGAAGGGGCGCTGCTAGGAGCGCCCCTTGGGAAGGGGCGCTGCTTGGAGCGCCCCTTGGGAAGGGGCGCTGCTAGGAGCGCCGCCCCCCCCCCCTCATACTGCAGCCGCCCGAGCGCTCTGAATTGAGCCTCTGGCGGCTGCAGCACTCCCCGGGCTGGCGCGTCCATGAGGGCGCACCGCCCGGGCGCAGCAAAAGGAGAGGAGCTGACAGGAGGCAAGCGCTCAGCGCTCCCTCCTGTCACTCCATTGTAGCGTGGCCGAGCTCTTTAAGGTCCGCGGGTACAGGAGCATCTGTCTCCTGTACCCGGCCGGACTGACATGAAGTGCGCACACAGTGTGCGCTTCCTGTCAGTCCGCCCGCCCGGGTACAGGAAACGAAAGCTCCTGTACCCGTGGAGCATAAAGAGCTCGGCCGCGCTACACTAGAGGTAGGGGAGGGAGGGGGGGAGAAAGAGAATGAAAAGGGGGGAAAAAGAATGACAAAGGAGGGGGGAGAGAATGACAAGGGGGAAAAGTGAATGACAAGGGGAGAAAGAGAATGACAAGGGGGGGGGAGAATGACAAGAGGGGGGAGAGAATGACAAGGGGGGGGGGTGTGAAGAATGACAAGAGGGGGGAGAGAATGACAAGGGGAGGGGAGTGAAGAATGACAAGAGGGGGGAGAGAGAACTGGCGTTAGTTAAAGGGGTTCTGCAGTTTGTTACAACTGATGTTCTTTCCTCTGGATAGATCATCAGCATCTGATCGGCCGGGGTCTGACACCTGGGACCCTCGCCGATCAGCTGTTGGAGAAGGCAGCGGCGCTGCAGGAGCGCCGCGGCCTTCTCACTGTTTACCGCAGGCGCAGTGACGTCACGACTAGTATCACTGGCCTTGGTGGGGTTAAGCTCTGTTCACTTGAATGAAGCTTAGCCCCACCCAGGCCAGTGATATTAGTTATGACATCACTGCAAGAAGGCTGAGGCGCTACTACCAGCGCCGCTGCCTTCTCAAACAGCTGATTGGCGGGGGTCCCAGGTGTCGGACCCCTGCTGATCAGTTTAAATAAACTGCAGAACCCCTTTAATATGGCAGATCATATGGGTGGAGCATTGTGATGTCACATGGGGGGGGGCGGCAAACTTTTCTTTTGCCTAGGGCGGCAAAAATCCTTGCACCGGCCCTGGGTCCACTCCTTTCTGTACAGTCGGTGGTCTCCTCCTCCATCTCTCTGTTGGGGGCATTGCTCATCTCCGCTCTCATAGCTCGGCCATTAGTGGAGGTCCGCTCCCCTCTCTGCAGTCGATGGTCTCCTCCTCCATCTCTCTGTTGGGGACAGTGCTTTTCTCCGCTTTCACAGCTCGTCCATTAGTGGAGGTCCTCTACTCTCTGTAGTCGGTGGTCTCCTACTCCATCTCTCTGTTGGGGGCAGTGCTCTTCTTCGCTCTCACAGCTCAGCCATTAGTGGAGGTCCGCTCCTCTCTCTGCAGTCGGTGGTCTACTCCTCCATCTCTCTGTTGGGGGCAGTGCTCTTCTCCGCTCTCACAGCTCGGCCATTAGTGGAGGTCCGCTCCTCTCTCTGTAGTCGGTGAGGTTCCTCCTTCATCTCTCTGTTGGGGGCAGTGCTCTTCTCCGCTCTCACAGCTCGGCCATTAGTGGAGGTCCGCTCCTCTCTGCAGTCGGTGGTCTCCTCCTCCATCTCTCTGTTGGGGGCAGTGCTCTTCTCTGCTCTCATAGCTCGGCCATTAGTGAAGGTCCGCTCCTCTCTGCAGTCGGTGGTCTCCTCCTCCATCTCTCTGTTGGGGCAGTGCTCTTCTCCGCTCTCACAGCTCGGCCATTAGTAGAGGTCCGCTCCTCTCTGCAGTCGGTGGTCTTCTCCTTCATCTCTCTGTTGGGGGCAGTGCTTTTCTCTGCTCTCACAGCTCGGCCATTAGTAGAGGTCCGCTCCTCTCTGCAGTCGGTGGTCTCCTCCTCCATCTCTCTGTTGGGGGCAGTGCTCTTCTCCGCCTCACAGCTCGGCCATTAGTGGAGGTCCGCTCCTCTCTGCAGTCGGTGGTCTCCTCCTCCATCTCTCTGTTGGGGGCAGTGCTCTTCTCCGCTCTCACAGCTCGGCCATTAGTGGAGGTCCGCTCCTCTCTCTGCAGTCGGTGGTCTCCTCCTCCATCTTCTCTGTTGGGGGCAGTGCTCTTCTCTGCTCTCACAGCTCGGCCATTAGTGGAGGTCCGCTCCTCTCTCTGCAGTCGGTGGTCTCCTCCTCCATCTCTCTGTTGGGGGCAGTGCTCTTCTCCGCTCTCACAGCTCGGCCATTAGTGGAGGTCCGCTCCTCTCTCTGCAGTCGGTGTCTCTCCTCCATCTCTAGTGCTCTTCTCTCGCTCTCACAGCTCAGCCATTAGTGGAGGTCCGCTCCTCTCTCTGCAGTCGGTGGTCTACTCCTCCATCTCTCTGTTGGGTGCAGTGCTCTTCTCCGCTCTCACAGCTCGGCCATTAGTGAAGGTCCGCTCCTCTCTGCAGTCAGTGGTCTCCTCCTCCATCTCTCTGTTGGGGGCAGTGCTCTTCTCCGCTCTCACAGCTCGGCCATTAGTGAAGGTCCGCTCCTCTCTGCAGTCGGTGGTCTCCTCCTCCATCTCTCTGTTGGGGCAGTGCTCTTCTCCGCTCTCACAGCTCGGCCATTAATGGAGGTCCGCTCCTCTCTGTAGTCGGTGTTCTCCTCCTCCATCTCTCTGTTGGTGGCAGTGCTCTTCTCTGCTCTCATAGCTCGACCATTAGTGGAGGTCCGCTCCTCTCCTTGCAGTCGGTGGTCTCCTCCTTCATCTCTCTGTTGGGGCAGTGCTCTTATCCGCTCTCACAGCTCGGCCATTTGTGGAGGTCCGCTCCTCTCTCTGCAGTCGGTGGTCTCCTCCATCTCTCTGTTGGGGGCAGTGCTCTTCTCTGCTCTCACAGCTTGGCCATTAGTGGAGGTCCGCTCATCTCTGTGCAGTCGGTGGTCTACTCCTCCATCTCTGTGTTGGGGGCAGTGCTCTTCTCCGCTCTCACAGTTCGGCAATTAGTGGAGGTCCGCTCCTCTCTCTGCAGTCAGTGGTCTCCTCCTCCATCTCTCTTTTGGGGGCAGTGCTCTTCTCCGCTCTCACAGCTCGGCCAGTAATGGAGGTCCGCTCCTTTCTCTGCAGTCGGTGGTCTCCTCCTCTATCTCTCTGTTAGGGGCAGTGCTCTTCTCCACTCTCACAGCTCCGCCATTAGTGGAGGTCCGCTCCTCTCTCTGCAGTCAGTGGTCTCCTCCATCTCTCTGTTGGGGGCAGTGCTCTTCTCCGCTCTCACAGCTCGGCCATTAGTGGAGGTCTGCTCCTCTCTCTGCAGTCGGTGGTCTCCTCCATCTCTCTGTTGGGGGCATTGCTCTTCTCCGCTCTTACAGCTCGGCCATTAGTGAAGGTCTGCTCCTCTCTCTGTAGTGGGTGAAGTCCTCCTCCATCTCTCTGTTGGCGGCAGTGTTCTTTTCTGCTCTCACAGCTAGGCCATTAGTGGAGGTCCGCTCCTCTCTGCAGTCGGTGGTCTCCTCCTCCATCTCTCTGTTGGGGGCAGTGCTCTTCTCCGCTCTCACAGCTCAGCCATTAGTGGAGGTCCGCTCCTCTCTCTGCAGTCGGTGGTCTCCTCCATCTCTCTGTTGGGGGCAGTGCTCTTCTCCGCTCTCACAGCTCGGCCATTAGTGGACGTCCGCTCCTCTCTGCAGTCGGTGGTCTCCTCCTCCATCTCTCTGTTGGGGGCAGTGCTCTTTTCCGCTCTCACAGCTCAGCCATTAGTGGAGGTCCGCTCCTCTCTCTGCAGTCGGTGGTCTCCTCCTCCATCTCTCTGTTGGGGGCTGTGACAAACTGCCATGTATCCCTGGGCATTGGAGAGGCATGCTTGCTAGCCTCTGACCCTGCGACTATGGCCCCAGTGACAGTTGGCATTCACAATGGACAAGAGTTCACTCTGGTTACAGACCATAACCCGTTGGTGTGGCTAAACCGGGTCTCTGGGGATAACGGCAGACTTTTACGTTGGAGTTTATCGTTATAACCCTTCAACTTCACCAATACTTACAGACCTGGGAAACAGAATGGCAACGCCGACGGGTTGTCCAGACAAACAGACCTCAGCCCAGCATAACCAGCGGTCTGGACAGCCTTAGTCTGCCCCGAAAAGGGGTCAGACAGTGTCTGCCAGAGTGTTCCACAAAAAGGGAGCACTGTTACAAAACTGTTATTTACCCTGTTAGTCTGATTGGTAAAGAGGAGAAATGTCGGGGAACCAGCTCCGCCACTTGTGCCTGTAGAGGACTGCTTGCCAGCCTCCTGCCTCTGGATTACGGCCCTTTAAAGCGAACCTGTCGCCTGCTTTTTACCTCTTAAGCTGTTAACTGTACCTTATAGATCATTGTAACCTTGTTTCCAAACAGGTGTTCTTCGTTTTTCTGGGGTTTATATTCCTGAAAAAATCACTTTATAATCTCCTGCTCTGCTGCGTCTGAAGTCACCAGACAAGTCAAGGAGGCAGACCCTCCTTGACTGCTGGATGCGAATCCCCCGCCCTAACCCCGCCTCTCATCCCTATGATTGACACTAGCTCTTCTGCCCGGGACCGCGCTGGTCTCGGCGGCGCATGCGCCGTCTGCCTTCATAGCAGCGCGATCCCGAGCCTCGCGCTGAGTGAAGCGCGATCCCCTTGCTAGATCGCGCTTGCGCACTTCTCTCCTCTCTAGCCGGGCCGCTGGTGAAATGCAGATCACTCAGCGCGAGGCTCGGGATCGCGCTGCTATGAAGGCAGACGGCGCATGCGCCGCCGAGACCAGCGCGGTCCAGGGCAGAAGAGCTAGTGTCAATCATAGGGATGAGAGGCGGGGTTAGGGCGGGGGAGTCGCATCCAGCAGTCAAGGAGGGTCTGCCTCCTTGACTTGTCTGGTGACTTCAGACGCAGCAGAGCAGGAGATTATCAAGTGATTTTTTCAGGAATATAAACCCCAGTAAAACCAAGAACACCTGTTTGGAAACAAGGTTACAATGATCTATAAGGTACAGTTAACAGCTTAAGAGGTAAAAAGCAGGCGACAGGTTCGCTTTAAGAACCATCTGGGGGACATACTGTGGAGTTACTGGATGGCCACCATTTCATGGATGAAGCACATGGTGAGAACAATGGATGGCGGCCATTTTAACTCACAGACACTGTTTGGACTTTTCTACACGGTGCCATCTCGCCGGTATTTGATGCACAAAGACATCGGGCAGTAGTTTTAAACTATACAGCAGGGGACACATGATACAGTAATTATTTTTTATATAGCCTGTATATGTTCTGTGGAATCTGCATTAACCTGTATCGTCCAAACTACTGAACGGATCTGGGTGAATTTTGGATATGTGGCTCACCCAGATCCCCCGGTTCCGAGGATATACTTGTTATGGGGTTATTGCATGTTTTGGGGTTCCTGTGATATGTTTTATAAAACTGTATTTCTCTGCCTGTGATAATTATATTAGCCATTGTGTTCAGTAATCAGATCACAGGCAGAGGTGAGGATTTTGTGTGGGAGTGTCTGTGTGTATTGTATGGATTGATTGGTTGTATTTCAGGCCCCTGTGGGCCGTACTATGTTTGTGGATTGTAAATAAAAGAGGCTGTATGCCCCAGGACAGTCAGTCCTAGCTTGACCTTCAAATCGCAGCCTTGACTCGTTGTTGGAGGGAACTGCTATATCACACTGGGGATTGCTATGTTCTACATACTCCCTTGAGCTTTAATCACTTAGCCCTTTTAAGAGCTTGTTCCGGATACGCTCTACTGAAGGACAGAAGCCAATCCAGGGTGGACGGAAGACGGCGAGGCTCCAGCTAAGCTACGGCGGTTGTGGAGTCTGCGGTGGCTGTGGTGTCCAGTGCGGTGCTTGTGGTCCTCGGCGCAAGCTAGGAAGCGTCCATCAACGGAGGGTACTCGGTCGGAGTACACCGAGCTCCGTTACATTGGTGGCAGCGGTGGGATGGCTTCCCTAGTGCGAGGAGCAGCATCCTGGGAACACCAAGCAAACCTTGAGTATTGGTATAGTCACGTACGGTTTGACGCTATGCTGAAGGGGCGGTTGGATCTCTACAGGCCCTACCTAACAGAGGAACTTGTACAGAAAATAAGGAGAGAACTGGCAAGGGATCTGCAGGAGGAAGCAGAACATCGGGCAGAGATGGCAAAGTATTCTGTCCCTGTACCCCAGCGGCAGGGTGAGTTACAGAGGGCCGAAGGTGTCGTCCTTCCCCCCCAGCGGCAGTGTGAAGTCCAGAGGGCCGAAGGTGTCGTCCTTCCCCCCCAGCGGCAGTGTGAAGTCCAGAGGGTCGAAGGTGTCGACCTTCCCCCCCAGCTGCAGTGTGAAGTCCAGAGGGCCGAAGGTGTCGTCCTTCCCCCCCAGCAGCAGTGTGAAGTCCAGGGGGCCGAAGGTGGCGTCCTTCCCCCCCAGCGGCAGCGTGAAGTCCAGGGGGCCGAAGGTGGCGTCCTTTCCCCCCAGCGGCAGTGTGAAGTCCAGGGGGCCGAAGGTGGCGTCTTTTCCCCCCAGCAGCAGTGTGTCCTACAGGGAGCAGAGACAGTTAGTCTCTCTCTCCTGCAGCAGGACAATGTTACGGGAGTGGAGACAGGCGGTCTCCCACTCCAGTGGGAGCCTGAGTTTCAGGGAGAGGAACACAGCACCCCCTCTCCCCAGCGGCAGCTTATCCTAACAAGGGGAGACACCAATCTCCCAGCCGGCGCAGATGGGACCGTGGTCTCTGTGCCTGACCTACAGGGATGCTGGACAGCCTGTCCAGATCCCCAACTACCCGCACCGGGACAACAGGAGGAGGGGGTAAGTACAAACTCTCCTCCTCAGCTAACACCTAACTTGGCCCCAGGGTTAACAGAGGCGATGTTAACCCCCACTGGCGCCCATGTTCCCGTGGCTACTAAGCCGGACTATGTTCCCAGCCCCCCAGCAGGAGAGCTGGCAGCTGGGCAGAGTGCAGTCGGCCTCTGCCCTCCCTCAAGTCCCCACAGCATGTTGCCCCAGCACCCCAGAGGAATATCCGGGTGCAGTAACTGCTTGTTGTGGGTGGGTCACTCTTGTACCTGTTTGTTGTGGGTGGGCTACTCTGGCATTTGTCTATTGTGGGTTGGTGGATCGACTAACGTAGGCACTGACCGACAGGAGGTCAGGTGCCTGGTTAGTCTTCCCCCCAAAGGGGAGATATGTGACAAACTGCCATGTATCCCTGGGCATTGGAGAGGCATGCTTGCTAGCCTCTTACCCTGCGACTATGGCCCCAGTGACAGTTGGCATTCACAATGGACAAGAGTTCACTCTGGTTACAGACCATAACCCGTTGGTGTGGCTAAACCGGGTCTCTGGGGATAACGGCAGACTTTTACGTTGGAGTTTATCGTTACAACCCTTCAACTTCACCATTACCTACAGACCTGGGAAACAGAATGGCAACGCCGACGGGTTGTCCAGACAAACAGACCTCAGCCCAGCATAACCAGCGGTCTGGACAGCCTTAGTCTGCCCCGAAAAGGGGTCAGACAGTGTCTGCCAGAGTGTTCCACAAAAAGGGAGCACTGTTGCAAAACTGTTATTTACCCTGTTAGTCTGATTGGTAAAGAGGAGAAATGTCGGGGAACCAGCTCCACCACTTGTGCCTGTAGAGGACTGCTTGCCAGCCTCCTGCCTCTGGATTACGGCCCTTTAAGAACCATCTGGGGACATACTGTGGAGTTACTGGACGGCCACCATTTCATGGATGAAGCACATGGTGAGAACAATGGATGGCGGCCATTTTAACTCACAGACACTGTTTGGACTTTTCTACACGGTGCCATCTCGCCGGTATTTGGTGCACAAAGACATCGGGCAGTAGTTTTAAACTATACAGCAGGGGACACATGATACAGTAATTATTTTTTATATAGCCTTTATATGTTCTGTGGAATCTGCATTAACCTGTATCGTCCAAACTACTGAACGGATCTGGGTGAATTTTGGATATGTGGCTCACCCAGATCCCCCGGTTCCGAGGATATACTTGTTATGGGGTTATTGCATGTTTTGGGGTTCCTGTGATATGTTTTATAAAACTGTATTTCTCTGCCTGTGATAATTATATTAGCCATTGTGTTCAGTAATCCGATCACAGGCAGAGGTGAGGATTTTGTGTGGGAGTGTCTGTGTGTATTGTACGGATTGATTGGTTGTATTTCAGACCCCTGTGGGCCGTACTATGTTTGTGGATTGTAAATAAAAGAGGCTGTATGCCCCAGGACAGTCAGTCCTAGCTTGACCTTCAAATCGCAGCCTTGACTCATTATTGGAGGGAACTGCTATATCACACTGGGGATTGCTATGTTCTACATACTCCCTTGAGCTTTAATCACTTAGCCCTTTTAAGAGCTTGTTCCGGATACGCTCTACTGAAGGACAGAAGCCAATCCAGGGTGGACAGAAGACGGCGAGGCTCCAGCTAAGCTACGGCGGTTGTGGAGTCTGCGGTGGCTGTGGTGTCCAGTGCGGTGCTTGTGGTCCTCGGCGCAAGCTAGGAAGCGTCCATCAACGGAGGGTACTCGGTCGGAGTACACGGAGCTCCGTTACATCCTCGATCTCTCTGTTGGGGGCAGTGCTCTTCTCCGCTCTCACAGCTCGGCCATTAGTGGAGGTCCGCTCCTCTCTGCAGTCGGTGGTCTCCTCCTCCATCTCTCTGTTGGGGGCAATGCTCTTCTCCGCTCTCACAGCTCGGCCATTAGTGGCGGTCCGCTCCTCTCTCTGTAGTCGGTGGTCTCCTCCTCCATCTCTCTGTTGGGGGCAGTGCTCTTCTCCTGTCACGACCGCTATCCCAGCAGCGGTCGTGTCGCACCAGACGGAGGGGAAGGGGGACCCTTATCTACGGATGGGAAATAGAACGGCCACCCCTGACAAAA
>CM065592.1:3086396-3119838 GCA_033119425.1 Bufotes viridis
AAAATGTATTCCAAATTTTATAATAGATCTTTGAGGTTATATCTTTCCTGCTGGCTGCCATGGAATTAACCACCTCCTGACCGCCTAACGCAGGAATGCGTCCTGCAGGCAGCCGGGATGTTCCTTCTTGGCGCGCCGGTGCGTCATCTCGCGATGACTGTAGAGGCTGTAGATCTTAAAAAAACTCCATCTAAATCGCATATCAGACGCTGTTTTGCAAACAGCGCCTGATATGCCTGCTCCTCTGGTGATCCCTTTTGCTTGGGACCACCAAAGGACACTGTAAGTGCACCAATCACCTCACACCAACACCCCCCGTCACTGATTAACCCCTGATCACCCCATGTCACCCCCTGTCAGACCCCTTTCACTAATCATCCCCCTGTAAGGCTCATTCAGACGTCCGTATCTGTTTTGCAGATCCACGAATCCGCAAAACACGGACAACGGCAATGTGCTTTCCGCATTTTGCAGATCCGCACATTGCTGGAAGTATATAGAAAATTCCTTTTCTTGTCTGCAATTGTGGACAAGAATAGGACATGCTCTATCTTTTGCAGAGCTGCGGCCGGATGTTTCGGGGCTGAAACCCGGAAGTTCGCGGCCACAGCTTCGCAAATGCTGATGCGGAGAGCACACTATGTGAATGAGTCCGCATCTAGTCAGCAGAATTGCGGAATAGATGCTGACATTTTTTGTGGACGTGTGAATGGGGCCTTACTTCGCAAGCACTCCTATGTCCTTTCCCCTCTTTTTTTTTTTTTTGCACATTTTTTGGCAGAGATTTTTTTATCCACATTGATTGATGCGAATGAAGAAATCTGTGCCGTTCATTTTTTTTTTTTCTGCCCAGAGGCTGAACGGAAAAAAATAATCTCATTACCCATCTGCTCAATATAAGGAGAATAGCAGAAACTCCTAATGCTGGCCATACGTGTAATGATTGCAGAGACCCTCAAATGCAAGGGCAGTACAAACACCTTACATGTGACCCCATTTTAGAAAGAAGACACCCCAAGGTATTCCGTGAGGGGTATGGTGAGTTCATGAAAATTTTTATTTTTTGTCACAAGTTAGTGGAATATGAGACTTTGTCTAATATCCCGACCACACATACTCTTGGACCAGGCGGAACTGCAATATTATATGCGTCTTTTATTAGGGTTAAAACCGCGGACCAAAAGTTCCGGAGCTCCGCAGAATCCCAGAACATGTGTAACAAGGATGCCGGGCCCCTGCCACATCTAGGACAATCCGCATCTTCCCAAACACCTATCCAGCACAAAAACTCTGGCGTCCTATACACCCGGTGTATTAAAAACAACTGGGACATACGCTGCCCCTCGCAAACTGACAGTTGTGGAGTGAGCGCCAAAAGCGATTTCCACTGCTCTTCTGAGGTCGGCCCGACCTTCCTTTCCCATTTAGATTTGACTGCTAAGGCCTTTTGCTTCAGCGATTTCACATACAAGTTCCTGTAGATAGATGATATCAGACCGCTCGAGGAACTGTTTGTGAGAAGTTGCTGAAACAACGGAACCATAGTGCATTTCAACGACATAGATTTAGCCTGTGTCTGAAAGGCATGACGAAGTTGTAAAAATTGATAAAAAGCCGTGTGCGGGAGACCAAATTCATTTCTTAACTGTTCAAAGGTCTTAAAAACAGCGGCACTCTGAAGTTGACACAAATATCTCACTCCTTTGCGCTCCCAGGGTGAAAAGCCATCTAACTGGAATAGTTCAGGAAGGTGCGGATTTCTCCAAATAGGGGAAAACTGCGTAAACGCCTTTAATGATAACAGTGCCCGACTTTTTTGCCAAACCTTGTGCATCATAAAAAGTGTGGGGTGCCCCGACAGCTTACCTACAATTCCGCTATTTTCCAATAGAGCCACCGGAGAACTGTGCCCAATAATATGCGCCACCAATCTGGCTGAAGCAACATCTCCAGGAGTTCTCCCCCATCCCCTCAACTGTTGCAACTCGGCCGAGATATAATACAGCCATGCATTCGGTACTGCTAGCCCTCCCTCCTCTTTTCCCCTCTGCAGAGTGTCCAGTCTAATCCTCGCTATTTTATGGCGCCAAATCAAATCCCTAAACAACCTATCAATCTTTATGAATATTCTGCGAGGGATCCATACCGGGGAATTATGCAGTATATACATGAGTTTGGGCATGAGAATCATTTTAAGAAGGTTACTCCTCCCAATTTCATATAACGGCAACTTGCACCATGCCTTAATTTTATCCAGCATTGCGATCAGTAACGGCTCAACATTCAGTTTAATATAACTGTTAGGATTTGCTGTAACCATTATCCCCAGATATTTGACCTGATGCGCAATTTGCAATGGGCAAGATTGTGGGACAAGAGTTACAGCAGCTTCATCCAGCGGTAGGAGTGGATTTGTCCCAATTGATACGGAGACCAGACCTATCACCAAACTCCCGTATAAGTGCCATGACAGGACCTAAAGACTGTTCCACATTGCCCAAACAGATTAACATGTCATCAGCGTAAAGGGACACCCTCTCCTCCCAAGTCCCACAGGGAAATCCCACAATCTTGTCAGATGAACGCAGTACGCAGAAAAGCGGCTCAATCGCAATAGCAAACAGAAGGGGGGACAATGGGCACCCCGACGGGTCCCTCTATCCAAACTGAACGAATCCGACGTTCCCCCATTCGCCCGTATCCGAGCCATGGGGCCATTGTATAACAATCGAACCCAGGAGATAAAGGTCTTCCCAAACCCCATGACTCGCAACACCTCCCATAAATAACACCACTAGTGAGAGGATGGCTCCGCCTCCGACAGATTCACCTCTTCTCTGAGTATTAAGAAAAAGGCGTCTAAGATTCACCGAAGTAGATTTGTCTGGCATGAAACCCGCCTGATCACTATGAATAATAGTGGAGATGACAGACTGTAGACGATTCGCTAACACTTTCGCCAGAATCTTAATATCAGAGGTTAACAATGAAATTGGTCTGTATGAGTCAGGGGATCTGGGATCCTTACCAGGTTTGGGCAGTACCACTACAATAGCCTCTTTCATGGAAGCGGGAAGGCTTCCTGTTTGAAGGGATTCATTAAAGACTGACATTAAGTGGGGCAATAGGACACTACTATACCTCTTAAAAAATTATATCGGTAGACCATCCATCCCCGGAGCTTTCTCATTGGGAAATGATTTTAAGGCTAATTTCAACTCCTATAGTGTTAAAGGACCGTCTAGCCTCGTCGCGGATAGTCTCGGAACCTCAATCTCTGCGAGATACTCAGCTATATTGGTAATATCCACCTTTAATTTAGTCCTATACAGGGATTCATAATAGGTGTGGAAAACTGACAGAATCTCCTCATCTGCCGTGGCAAGAGAACCATCAGCCCTCTGAATAGACAAGATTTGGGATGGTCCCTCCTGGGCTCTAATAACCCTTGCCAGTAGCCTACCAGAACTTTCCCCCGCCTCAAAGTATTTTTGTTTTACAAAAAACCTGTGATTTTCCGCCGTTTTTCATTAAATGCTGCTTCAACCCCGCCTGGGCTTCTATAAGGGAGTCCTCACTTGCCCTGTCGGGTGCAATTACAAACCTTTCCTCCGCCTCCACTACCACCGCTTGCAACTTTTTCAGGGCTTCACGAGATTTAGTTTTATGTCTGCTAATTTTCTGAATATAAAGTCCTCTAGCGTACGCTTTGCAAGTATCCCACACCACACCCACACTTGCCGACCCAGCATTTTGCGCGAAGAACTCTTTCAATTCCTCCACCATGCCATTCTCCCCATCCACTAATTGTAGCCAAAACGGGTTAGGTTTCCATGTCCCGATCCCAGGGAGACGCCTAGCGCCCGGATGTAATTCTATAAAAATCGGGCAATGGTCGAAGAGACTTCTAGGTAAGTATTTAATGTCCGCCACCAACGACAGCACATCAGGCGAACCTATAGCTAGATCAATCCGTGACAGCGAATGATGAGAACAAGAGAAACACGAAAACTGACGCACACTCGGATTCCTCACTCGCCAAATGTCATGTAAGAATATGAGACTTTGTAAAAAAAAAAAAAGTCAATTTCCACTAACTTGTGCCAAAATAAAAATCTTCTATGAACTCGCCATGCCCCTCACAGAATACCTTGGGGAGTCTCCTTTCAAAAATGGGATAATTTGTGGGGTATTTATACTGCCCTGGCATTTTAGTGGTCCTAAAGCGTGAGAAGAAGTCTGGAATCCAAAAGCCCTGTGAAATCCTAAAGGTGCTCATTGGAATTTGGGCCCCTTTGCGCACCCAGGCTGCAAGAAAGCGTCACACATGTGGTATCGCCATACTCAAGAGAAGTAGGGAAATGTGTTTTGGGGTGTATTTTTACATATGCCCTTGCCGGTGTTAGAGAAATATCTCTGTAAATGACAACTTTTTAAATTTTTGTATACAAAGTTGACAATTTACAGAGATATTTCTCTCACCCAGCATGGGTATATGTAAAAATATACCCCAAAACACATTTCCCTAGTTCTCCTGAGTACGGCGATACCACACATGTGCCACATTTTTGCAGCCTAGGTGCGGAAAGTCCAACGAGTACCTTTAGGCTTTACAAGGTTGCTCACAATTTAGCCCCGCCCAAAATGCTAGAACAGTAAACACACCCCACAAATCACCCATTTCGGAAAGTAGACACCCCAAGGTATTCACTGCGGGGCATAGTGAGTCCATGGGAGATTTTTTTTTTTTTTGCCAGAAGTTAGCAGAAATGGAAACTTTATTATTATTTTTTTTTCCTCAGAAAGTGTCATTTTCCGCTAACTTGTGAAAAAAAATTAAATCATACATGAACTCACCATGCCCCTCCGCGAATACTTTGGGGTGTCTTCTTTCTAAAATGGTGTAATTTGGGGGGTATTTATACTGTCCTGACATTCTAGCACCTGAAGAAACATGACAGGCGCTCAGAAAGTCAGAGCTGCTTCACAATGCCGAAATTCACTTTTTTGCACCATAGTTTGTAAACGCTATAACTTTTACCCAAACCAATAAATATACACTTATTGCATTTTTTTTAATCAAAGACATGTAGAACAATAAAGTTAGAGAAAAATTTATATAGAAATGTAGTTTTTTTTTAAAAAAGTCATTTTTTTGCAAAAATTTCGGTCATTTTTTATTAATATCAAAAAAAGTAAAAATGTCAGCAACAATGAAATACCACCAAATGAAAGCTGAGAAGAAAAGGAGGTAAAATTAATTTCGGTGGTAAGTTGCATGACGGAGCAATAAACGGTGAAAGTAGTGTAGTGCAGAATTGTAAAAAGTGGCCTGGTCATTAAGGGGGTTTAAGCTAGGGGGGCTGATGTGGATAATAATGGCCTCAGATAAACCTTTAGATTTTAACATCAACCTCTCAGGTTCCAGGCCGTTAGATTTAATTTTTCCACTTGAGGATGAAAGATTGGCCCTTGAGACAGAAGATCCGGCCTTGATGGAAGAATCCATGGACTCTGAATCGAGAAAGTCAACAACGGGAACCATGTTTTTTTTTGGCCATAGAGGGGCTATAAGAATCACGTGGGCCTTGTCCTGACAAATCTTTTTTAGAACTCAGGATATTAATTGAAAAGGGGGGGAAGGCATACGCTAGTTGAAAGTCCCATTTTTGAGATAGGGCGTCTACCCCTACGTATCCATCTACCGGATTTAAGGAAAAAAACTTTTTTAGTTTTGTATTTGTGGCTGAAGCAAACAAGTCTATTTGCGGATTTCCCCATAATTTTGAGATTTGGCCGAATACTTGTCTTAGAAAGTCTGCCTTTATATTTTGTACCCCTTTTAAATGGATCGCCGACAGTGATCTTAGATGAATCTCTGCCCAGGAGAAAATTTCCTCTGTTAGCAGACTCAGGGCTGTACATCTTGTGCCTCCTTGATGGTTTAAGTAAACTACGACAGTCGTGTTGTCTGATCTTATTTGGACATCTTTGTACTGGATAAGGTGTGCACATTTTTGGATTGCCTCCCAGACTGCCCTCATTTCTCTCTGGTTTGAGGACATTAGACCATTCTCACTGGGAATAGGCATGAGAGCAATGCGCTCCCTATCCCCACAGACTTGCATCCGTTGTGATCACAACTAGATGATCGAAGACCCAAGGAACTCCTTTCCAGAGATGATCCGTTTGGATCCACCACTATAGGGACTGAGCCACTAACATAGGAATCTGGATATTTATTTCCAGAGAGTCTTGACTCCTGTTCCAGCTTTCTAGAATCTATTTCTGAAGTATTCTGGTATGGAATTGTGCCCATTTTTCCGCTGGTATACATGAAGTCAGAGACCCTAGGAGCTTCATTGCTTCTCTAATTAAGCACGCTGTCTGTTTTTGAAATTTTGAGACCTTTTCGCTTATCCCTGAAGTTTTTTGGGGTGTTAAAAAAGTCTTCTGGCAGGTCGTATCTAAAATGACCCCTAGGAAATTTAATTTCTGGGATGTGCATGGGTTTGATTTTTTCCAGTTTATTAACCAACCGGTTTGGTATAAGGTCTGGCAGGTCAGGAACACATTGTTTTCTAACGTTGCCCTTGAATCTCCTACTATCAGGAAGTCGTCTAAGTAGGGAAATATGAGAATGTTTTGTCTTCTTAGGTCGGTTGTTACTTCTAACATTACTTTTGTAAAAACCCTTGGGGCTGAAGGGATTCCAAAAGCGAGTACTTGAAATTGAAAATGACATAATTTTTTCCCCCAAAAACTGCAATGCGGAGAAATTTTGGGGAGCTTATGCCTATAGGGATGTGAAAATACGCATCCTTTAGGTCTAGACGCTAGGAAATCTCTTTTAGCAGATTTATTATGGACCTTATTGATTCCATCTTGAATTTTACATAGTTTATGAATTTGTTTAGTCTTTTTAGATTTATTATTAGTCGAGATTTCCCGTCCGGTTTTCAAACCAAAAAAAACGTCGAGTAATAACTCTTTTTTTGCTCTGAAAGGGGAACTGGGATGATGGCTTTTTGAGCCAACAGGTTTCGAATCCCTTGTTACAATTCCAGCTGACAATCTGCTGATCTCAGGAGAGGGGTTAATATGAAGATATTTCTAGGCGGAGGAAGGCGAAAGGAGATATTGTAACCCTTTGAGATTATGCTTAATACCCAAGGGTTCTCTGTGATGTTTTCCCATTCTTTTAAGAACCCCTTTAGCCTTCCTCCTACCTCCCTGGCGTCATTGCTTGGAAGCATCTGTGTTCTTAGGTGTAAACAGAAAACCTCTGTTTCCACCCTTTTGACCATTGAGAGTCTCTGCTTGCCCTTTTTGCTTGAAAGGGACCTCCTTTTTTGATTTTGCGAAAGGGAAATTTCCTTTTCCCTGAATGTTTGGGAAAGGACTTTTTAGAGTCTGCGGCTTTCTCTAATTTGGATTCCAGATCCCGCCCAAATAGTAGGTTCCCGTGAAACGGTAAACTGCATAACTTAATTTTTGAGCTTATGTCTCCCTGCCAGGATTTTAACCAGAGAGCCCTTCTAGCTACAACGGCTAGCCCTGAAGCTCTTGCTGTCATTCTAACGGATTCTGCTGTAGAATCTGACAAGAAATCAACCGCTTTTAATAGCATAGGGAATGAACCTTTTAGCGCATTATAGGATGCTCCCTCTTTTAGCAGAACTTCTAACTGCAACAACCATCTTTTAAGGGATCTTGATACCGACGTTGCAGCTAAGTTAGGTTTAAAAAATAGCCGTGCTAGCATCCCATGCTTTTTTAAGAATCTTGTCCGCTTTTTTGTCCATGGGGTCTTTTAACGTCCCCAAGTCCTCAAAAGGGAGAGCATTAGCCCCATTCACTAGTTTAGACAGGGAAACATCTATTTTAGGACAATTTGTTAAGAGGCTTTCGTCCTCTTTAGAGAAGGGCAGTCGGCGTCTCATAGATTTCGGCACAAATAGTTTTCTATCTGGATTTTTCCATTCTCTTTTTATTAATTGTTTTTGTGTACTGGGAACACTCGCTCCAACCCACCTTTGAGTTTTTTCATCAGAAAGCCCCATAGTTGCCCTGATGGCTTTTACTAATTCTCTCGCATCTTCAGAGGAAAAAAGAAAATTTTTATATTCGGAATCAGATCCGGAAGAATCATCTGAATTTGGATCCTCCGAATCTGAATACACTTTCTACAGAGTTTTTTGGTATATGTGTCTGGCAGCTTTACTGCGCACATAACACATTTTTTAGATTTAGGACTAGTCTTATTCTGCCCTAATTCTTTTTCACTCTGCAAATATTTTGCACACATACAGGGAGAGTAGAAATGATAAGAGAGGGAGAGAGGAGGAGATACAGGGTTTTCAGAATAATAACAATACAATCAGCATTACCATCTCCCCCCCCCAGGGAACCTTACTTACAACGGATGGCCCCTGAGAGGTCTCCATCTGCCCAGCCTGCTCAGACATGGTTAGGTTTTTCAACATACTTTCCCCTCTCTTATATTCTCACCTGCAGACCTCAGATCAGCGGGCGACTTCCGCCATAATCTCGCGTGCCGAATGTATCTCCGCCTCTGGTGTGTGCTCCAAAGACCGGAAACGAGGACTGGAGCGCACGTGGACCGCATCCTCTTCCTGTGATGTCATCGTGAGCGCCAAAACTATTGGATCACGATGCGGAGCTTGCCGACCGGAGGGACTCACTGAGTGTCCGGTCACACATGGACACTCCGCAGCCGGTGCAACAGCGGAGGTAGGAGCCCTGGTACTGTCCTCTTCACAGCACCTACATTACCCAACTAGGGTACGGGTGCTGCAGCTCCACCATGTGTAGGCATCAGGAAGAAAAGACAGGCCAATTCCTTTCTCCATTCTGCGCCTGTAACAGAACAGGCTTATAACAAGTGCCATGAGGATGATCCTACCCCTACCTGGAGGGACAGGAAGACACTGCCCCTACCTGATTGGAGGCGGGTCATCTCATGGTATGCCGTCATGGAGGATGAAAAGGAAAGTACTACACCATGCTGTGATTTTCTGACACCCTACAGGTTTCTATGGTGACACAGAAGAAAATTTTTAGAGTGTGTCATTTGTGCATGTGCGTTTTGCAGGAGAATATTAACCTGTATGTGGTCATCTGGGTTCACAACCGCATTAGAAGTTTTCCTTTCCGGTATTCAGATATGTCGTAGGATCTCAGTACCGGAGGAAAATGCTTCAGTTCTGTCCCTCCGTTGTCAATGGGGACAAGTAGTCACCAGATTCCATTCCGTTCCATTTGGTTGCGTTCCCATACCGGACAGAAAAACACTGCACACAGTGGTCATGGGATAATGTCTGAGAAAACAGATCCGGCACCAGTGACTTACAATGGTTTTGGCGCCGGATCCATCTTGGCCGTTTTAGAGATAACAGAACCCGATCCGTTCATTACGGATGCAGACTGTTGTAATATCCTAACGGAAGTGTTTTTCTGAACCCTGCCGGTTCCAGAAAAGACGCAGATGTGAAAGTAGCCTTAGGGCACATGCACATTAACGTGGTTTGGTTCCGCATCCAAGCCGCATTTTTTGTGGCTCGGATGTGGACCTATTCACTTCAGTAGGCCGCACTCTGTGTGCTGTCCGAATCTGTTACTCCAGTCCGTGGCCTCGCAAAAATGATAGATTGTGTCCTATTCTTGTTCGTTTTGCGGATAAGCATAAGCATTTCTATATTGAGCCGCCTGTTCCGTAAATTGCAGAAGGCACACAGGCGGCATCAGTGTTTTGAGGATCCACAATTTACACTCTGCAAAACACGGCAGGTTCGTGTGCATGAGCCCTAAAAAAGAGGCACCACTTCCAAAAACCTGTGAGTTTAGCAGATCTTGTGTCCACACTTCTGAGAACCATTCACACTAAGCCGAGTATCTGCTGTTTTATGTCCCAATGTTGGGGCTTCTTCGGCACAATCTGCGCTCGTTTTGCGGCAGTTTTATCTGACACGTGGCCTTGTCTTAGTTTGGGGAGAAATGATCCAATATCCTCTTTATTTCCTGAATTGTTCGCTGTATTTGACTGCGTCTCGTTCTGTGCTTTGGATTTACCATCACCGCTGATCATGTTAATTCTGCGCTGCCCGATGGACGGTCCACCCGGGATAGCCTCTTTAAGTTAGTCTAGTACTTGTAGTCCCACCTTCAGTGGAGGGTGTCTCTTTGCCCTATAACGCTCACCCATAGGGGCGGCTTTTTTACGGTGTATTGGATGACACGAGACGAGTTTACGCTACGTGGACGGACGGATTTCACCTGAGACAAGATCACTGTAAATATTCAAATCCAAAAAACTGATTAAAGAATTAAAATGCGCAGTAAATTGTAGATTTAAAGCGTTAGAACTGAAACGCTTCATCAGGTCCGGTTCACCCAGTTTGTTTCGGATACTCGGCTTAGTGTGAACGGTTCCCATAGGTGTGGACACAATATCTGCAGCTTGCAGGTTTTTGAAGTGTGGCATCTGGTTACATCTGGCACCGCAGATCCAGTCCTACATCCACGGCTCCACTACACACCTCGTGGAATAACGTGCACGTTTTGCGGTGTCCAGTACGTGGCTACACAACCTGCCCTTTAAGAGAGAGGACGCGGAAGCATTTGTCACCAGCAAAAGTGCAGTTAACCCTTCCTCGGCCTCCAGACATTTCATACAACATCACAAGAACAATCCAGATGGTTTCAGATGTGCGGGAACTGAAAAAGTAAGTTTAAATGATGGTGGGGGGGGGGCAGAAAAAGCAGCGGAACGAGGGGCGCACTGACTGACATAACATCCCGCCATCGCTAACCTACTAACACTTCAGCAGTGACTCTCCCACCATGCTCAGGTTTCCATCTGTTCTCACTAAGGTTTGGTAACCACAGGGGCCGGCGCCCACCCCATAGTGAGAGGTGCATGCTGGGAGTCTCAGACCGGACATTACTTATTAGTGTAACCCCGGCTGTGACTAAGACGTTATGATCGAAACGCGTAAGAAAAGATACTGAAGATGTATCCGTGTTGATGGTTTGACATAAAGTACAGAAGATGTGACGCCGCTCACAGGAGAGCTTTGCCATAGACAGCAGCGGTGACGGCGTGTGCGCAGTGCTCGCGCCTTCCCTTCATACAGCTGATCGGCGAGGGTGCCAAGCGTCGGACCACCGCCGATCTGATAGTTATAGTAGAAGCCTGGAGAACCACTTTAACCCAAACCCCCAACAAAAGCCTTAAATGCATCCCATGCTATTTATCTGGAGGCGAGGAAACATTAAACCTGAAAACCTCTTTAACCCAATGACTGCCAATATGCCTTTTTATGGTGGCCTAGTCAAAGGGCTACACGGGTCTCCCCGCGAACACTCTGGGGGCTCGGCAGACTCCAAATGGTAGGGCACGATATTGAAAATGAAGAATCAGCACGCGATACTAAGCCCATCACACAGTCCTCGAAACGACACTTGGTTGTGGATTGGATGGACTCCGACCTGAATTTCCTCACACGCCAGGAACGGATTTATCTCCCTGAGGTTTATAATCACATAAAAGGAACCATAGGTTTTCACCATAACTTTTTTTTTTTAAGTTGCACTGACTCTTACAAAGAAATCCCTCAGTTATCATCAGAGTTTATCATCTTCTGAAGAATAGTTCATAGTCAGAAGAGGAAGTGGAGTTCCTCATCAGAGTCGGATAAAGTAATAGAAGATGCCAACTTCCCAGATAACGTGGAAGATTCTTCTTGAAAGCTGTAAAAGCAGCAGATACTTCCATCCTAATCACATCTAATGTCCTCCCTGAGAGATGGGGATTCTTCCCCCATAACCTTATCCACTCACTGCTTATACAATGGTGGAAGCCATGCGGGGGCTGGTTTCTTGAGGAACACTCTCTCCCCTTGGTCTTAGCTCCATCACAAAATATAAGCATTTCAGGTAACCCATGAACTATATAAACCACAGGGTATAACTCTCCTCTTACACTTCCGCTCGCTCAGTGCTCTCCTCATACATCCTGGAAGACATGTCCTATCTTTTTGCGGAACGGAAGTATGGGACGAAACCCCACAAAAGCACTCTGTAGTGCTTCCATAGGGTTCCGTTCCGCATCTCTAGATTTGCGGACCCATTGAAATGAATGGATCCTCATCAGTCATGCGGTATGACAATGGAATGGTGCCGCAATACGGGAACGGGGTGCACACGTTCATGTGCAAGAGGGCTTAGATGTATTTTATAGGGATTTTATGTGACTGACCAACAGTACAAGTACAAGTCTGTGTAAAGTGAGAAGAGAATGAGAAATGGTTTTTAAAAAATCTGAAAAGTGTGGCGTGCATTTGTATTCAGCCCCCTGTACTCTGATCCCCCTAAATAAAATCCAGTGTCACCAATTGCCTTCAGAAGTCACCTAATTAGTAATAGAGTCCACCTGTGTGTAATGTATTCTCAGTATAACTCCAGCTCTTCTGTGAAGGCCTCAGAAGATTGTTAGAGAACATCAGGGATCAAACATGTAGGGGACACAGCAAACACGTGGAAGAAGGGGCTCCGGTCAGAGGAGACCAAAGTGGAACTTTTTGGCACAAATGCAAAATGCTATGTGTGACAGAAAACTACCACTGCACGTCACCCTGAGCCCACCATCCCCACCGTGAAACATGGTGGCAGCATTATGCTGTGGGGGGGATGCTTTTCAGCAGGGACAGGAAAGCTGGTCAGAGGTGATGGGAAGATGGAAGGAGCTAAATACGGGGCAATCCTGGAGGAAAACCTGGTAGAGGATGCAGGAGACTTGAGACTGGTGCAGGGGTTCACATTCCAGCAGGACAACCCTAAACATCCAGCCAGAGCTACAATGGGAGGGTTTAGAATCACAGCCCAGACCTAAATCCATTGAAAATCTGTGACAAGACTTGAAAATTGCTGTTCACTGACGCATCTGCAGAGAAACCTCACACAGACTTGTACTTTGTGTTGGTCGATCACATAAAATCCCAATAAAATACATTTAAAGACTATGTATGGGGACAATTCTTTACGATTGCACTTTACTCATTTGGGGCTAAAAATAATTTTTTCAAATGGTCTTTAGTAAAAAGATATTGAGCCGTTCTGTCACAAAGGGTTAACTGTTCTTCTAGCTGTGTGACTGGTACTTGTGCTGGGCATCTAATAATCCTTATCTCTAAATTCGAAAGGCCTGTATTACACCAACAGAGTATCTGACAATATCTGTCCAATGAGACCAATAGTTGGTGTGTAGAACAAAAGATCATTAATTGTAGGTCCACCTTTATTTGTCTATGCCCTTTTCTGCCCCTGTGGCCAATTTTATATTGGAAAAACCTTCAGACCTCTCTTTGTTCGCTTTAGAGAGCACAAACATAGCCTCGAAACAGATATTGGAGCTACCAGATTAATACAACATATGAAAGAAATGCACCAGAACCACGAGGACCTTTTACAGTTTGCAGGTCTAGAAATAATGAAATTACCGCCGTGCGGCGGGGACAGAAAAAAGCTTCTCTTGCAGAGAGAAGCATTATGGATAATTATAACAGAAGCAACGAGACCATTAGGTTTTAATGACAGGAATGACTTATCTGTTTTTGTTTGATGCATTGTGAATCTGTAACGGATCAACGGGTGTGGACCCGCTGTGCCACTTGCCAGTTTGACTTTGGGACAAACTTGGGAGCGAAGTCTAAGTGTCCCCCTGGTTTTCACCCTTTATCCCGCTCCAGGATGTGGAAGCTGGACTCAGCTGCAGGGGAGACACCAGGTCGCTACCGCAAGAGTGGTCCCGGTTAAGTAGCAGCTGGCCGGGCAGGCCAGAAAGCCCCGATGCTAGCACCGGGGAACAGGCAATATAGCAGACAGCCGCAGGAATAATGCTGAGCTGAACAAGCGGTATAGCAGAGCTAGTGCTGTGAGAACAGCAGAGCTGAGTTAGTCCAGGAGGAGCTGGTGTAACGATCTGCACAGCAGACAGAGGCGTGGTCGACAGTCCGGGTCTTTAACTTGAGAGCAGCGAGGTACAAGAGGATCAAGCAGAGACGAGGTCAGGATACAGCCAGAGGTCATAAGCAGGATATCGAATGCAGGAACAGCAGGAGCCTTAGCTGTAGGAAGCACAATATTGTTCAGGCATTGCAGGAAGGGGGAAGCACCCTTATAAAGGTGGTGCCTGGCCAGGATTGGAGAGAGGTCGGAATCAGGGGCGTGCATTAACCCTTAAGGTACCAGGACGCCTGCGGCTCCTACAGGATATAACAGAAGCTGTCGTAGCCTGCGACAGTGCAGGAAAGCGGGTCCGGAGCCTGCAGCGAAGAGGAGGAGCCCAGCGTGCAGCTCGACTGAGGTACGTAGTCGGACGCACTGCACGCTGGCGGCTGCCAACTGCCATTGTCACAGTATCCCCCCTCTCACGCCCCTTCTTTTTGGCCTTGATGCGCTTAAACAAATTTCTGAGAAGATTTGGAGCATGTACATTCTCCTCCGGCTCCCAGGAACGTTTCTCAGGACCATAATTCTTCCAGTCTACAAGGAAGTACCTCTTACCACCAACAACCTTGGAATCGAGGATGTTCTGTACTTCAAATTTAGGCACGGAAGTAGAGGTGGAGGGAGGCCTGGAAAAGGAGTTGAGGACCAACGGTTTCAGAAGAGATACATGAAAAGAATTTGGAATCCGGAGAGAAGGAGGCAACCGGAGTTTATAAGAAACACGTTTGATACGCTCAAGGACCTCAAACGGGCCCAGAAACCGTGGAGCAAATTTGTAACAGGGTACCTTCATGCGGATGTTCCGGAAGGAAAGCCAGACTTTGTCGCCAGGAGAGAACTGAGGAGGAGGTCTACGTCTGGTATCCGCATTTTTCTTCATACGAGTAACAGCCTGAGAGATGGAATCCTTAGTCTGTCTCCAGATGCTGAGGAAGTCTCTGAACAAAGAATTAGCAGCCGGTACCTCGGAAGATGCGGACAGGGGTAAAGGAGGACGAGGGTGTACTCCATACACTATGTAGAAGGGAGAAGAGCCCGTGGATTCTCCGGAATGGCTGTTGTACGAGAATTCCGCCCAAGGCAGGAACTGCACCCAATCATCATGCTGAGCAGAGACAAAGTGACGTAGGTAGTTCTCCAAAGTCTGATTAACTCGTTCAACTTGCCCATTAGACTGAGGGTGGTATCCAGAAGAGAAGTCCAACTTGACCTCAAGTAGCCCACAGAGCGCTCTCCAGAATTTGGAAGTAAATTGTACCCCTCGATCGGACACAATGTGCAGAGGAAGGCCATGAAGGCGGAAGATGTGTTCGAAGAACAGACAGGCTAGTCGCTTAGCAGAGGGCAATCCAGGAAGCGGAATAAAATGTGCCATCTTGGAGAATCTGTCTACCACTACCCAGATTACAGAACAGCCAGCACAGGACGGGAGGTCTGTGATAAAGTCCATAGCAGCATGCTGCCAGGGAACTTCTGGAATGGGTAACGGTAGTAGCAAACCCGCTGGTTTGGTTCGGGAAACCTTGTTGCGGGCTCAGGAGGTACAGGCAGACACAAATTCCTGGACATCTTTGGGTAGGGTAGGCCACCAGTAGTGACGGGACAGCAACTCAAGGGTCTTACGTACCCCAGGATGACCTGCGTACTTGGAGCAATGTCCCCAGAAGAGAATCTTCCTCCTCTTGGCTTGCGGAACAAAAATCTTCCCCGGAGGAATATCTTTTACTCGAACTAGCGCCACTGAAACCAGGCAGGGCGGATCGATGATATGTTGAGGTTCCTCAATCTGATCTGCTGGGTCAAAGGAACGGGAAAGCACATCAGCCCTCACATTTTTGTCTGCCGGTCGAAAATGCAGAAGGAAATTGAATCGGGCAAAGAAGAGTGCCCATCGAGCCTGAGGTGGATTAAGACGCTGTGCAGACTGCAGATAAGTCAGATTCTTGTGGTCAGTGTATATAACCACTGGATACAAAGCCCCCTCCAGAAGGTATCTCCATTCTTCCAAGGCCATCTTGATAGCAAGCAGTTCTCTATCACCAATGGAGTAGTTTCTTTCTGCAGAAGAGAAGAGCTTGGAGAAGAAACCACACGAGACAAATTTCCCCTTGGAGGTCTTCTGTAGCAGGACTGCACCTGCACCAATAGAAGAATCATCCACTTTTGGCCAGAACTGTTTGGAAGTGTCTGGATGATGGAGGACAGGAGAAGCAGCAAAGCAATCCTTGAGTTGTCGGAAAGCAGACTCAGCTTCAGGGGTCCATTTCTTTGCATCCGCCCCTTTCTTAGTCAGCGCAGAAATAGGGGCTGTGAGGGAAGAGAAGTTTGGGATGAACTGCCTATAGAAGTTGGCAAATCCCAGAAATCTTTGAATGGCACGGAGACCTCTGAGGACGGGGCCAATTCAGGACGGCAGAGACCTTGTCGGGATCCATTTGCAGACCAGTGCAGGAAACAATGTACCCCAGAAAGGGTAAGGAAGACTGCTCAAAGACACACTTTTCGAGCTTGACAAACAGACCATTCTCCCTTAAGCGCTGCAGAACCAGGCACACTTGTTTCCGGTGAGTGGACAAGTCGGTTGAATAAATGAGAATATCGTCGAGATACACTACTACACATTTGTATAACAGGTCCCGGAAGATGTAATTTACAAATTCTTGGAAGACTGCAGGAGCGTTGCAAAGGCCGAACGGCATAACCAAGTACTCATAGTGGCCATCACGGGTATTGAATGTTGTCTTCCACTCGTCGCCTTCACGTATTCGGATCAGGTTATATGCACCACGTAGATCCAATTTAGAAAATATATGTGCGCCTCGGATACGGTCAAACAATTCAGACATCAGGGGCAGAGGATACTTGTTCTTGACTGTAATCTTGTTCAGTCCACGATAATCTATGCATGGACGGAGTGACCCGTCTTTCTTGGACACGAAGAAGAAACCGGCTCCAGCCGGCAAGGTAGACTTCTGGATAAACCCCCTCTCCAGGTTCTCTTTAATATACTCGGCCATAGCCTGTGTCTCAGGCGGGGATAAAGGATAAACCCTTCCACGAGGAGAAGTCCCAGGTAGAAGATCGATCGGGCACTCATAAGTCCGATGAGGTGGTAAAGTCTCCGCCTTCTTCTTACAGAAAACATCTCCAAAGGATGCAAATTGCGGAGTCAGACCAGGCAGGTTCACAGGAACCGGACGAGGAGACATTGGGTGAACCCTCGACAGGCAGGAGGTTTGGCACTGAGGACCCCAGCGGAGAATATCCCCCTTTCGCCAGTCTAAGACGGGAGAATGTTGCAGTAGCCAGGGCAATCCCAGAATCACTGGGTCCGTGGAATCTGGCAGGATATAGGATATTTCTTCAGAATGTAGCACCCCGACTTGGAGTTTCACAGGAGCAGTGATGAACTGAATAGGTTTGGGTAAGGTTTGTCCATTAACAATCGCTGCCACCAGAGGCTTCGCCAGACGGGTAGTGGGAAGCTGGCACTGGGTTACCAGGGCTTGATTAACAAAATTCCAGGCAGCGCCAGAATCCAGGAAGGCAGGTACCGATATACTGGTTTTCCCAGCAGACACCATTACAGGGATAAGAAGTTTGGGAGAATTGTCTTTTTCACCTAGGGTCACATCTCCCAATGAGCCTAGGCGCTGAAGTTTTCAGCCTTCTGGGGGCAGGTACGAACAACATGTTCCTTTCCACCGCAGTAGAGGCACAAGTTCTCTGCTCGCCGTCGCTGGCGCTGCTGATCAGAGAGCTTCAGGCGATCCACTGCACAGGCTCTTCAGACGGAATCGCAGCAGGAGTCTGAACAGTCCTCTGGAAGACAGGTGCGAGTTTAGACGTCTGCATCATCCTTGCGGCTTGAGAAAAACGTTCACGAAACAGCACGTCTATGCGTGTGGCCAATGTGATCAAAGCGTCCAGAGAGCCAGGGAGGTCCCTTCCCGCTAGTTCGTCTTTAATGCGGTCACTCAGACCCTCCCAGAATACGGCTCGTTGTCTCCAGCCTTTATAGTGTAGAAGTAATGTCATCTATAACACCAGGCATCTGATGACACCTACCTGAGGTATTACAGCCATTACTACATGTCTCCAGCCTTTATAGTGTAGAAGTAATGTCATCTATAACACCCGGCATCTGATGAGACCTACCTGAGGTATAACAGCCATTACTACATGTCTCCAGCCTTTATAGTGTAGAAGTAATGACATCTACAACACCCGGCATCTGATGACACCTACCTGAGGTATACCAGCCATTACTACATGTCTCCAGCCTTTATAGTGTAGTAGTAATGTCATCTATAACACCCGGCATCTGAGGACACCTTCCTGAGGTATAACAGCCATTACTACATGTCTCCAGCCTTTATAGTGCAGAAGTAATGTCATCTATAACACCCGGCATCTGATGACACCTACCTGAGGTATAACAGCCATTACTACATGTCTCCAGCCTTTATAGTGTAGCTTATAGTGTAGTAGTAATGTCATCTATAACACCCGGCATCTGAGGACACCTTCCTGAGGTATAACAGCCATTACTACATGTCTCCAGCCTTTATAGTGCAGAAGTAATGTCATCTATAACACCCGGCATCTGATGACACCTACCTGAGGTATAACAGCCATTACTACATGTCTCCAGCCTTTATAGTGTAGTAGTAATGTCATCTATAACACCCGGCATCTGATGAGACCTACCTGAGGTATAACAGCCATTACTACATGTCTCCAGCCTTTATAGTGTAGAAGTAATGTCATCTATAGCACCCGGCATCTGATGACACCTACCTGAGGTATAACAGCCATTACTACATGTCTCCAGCCTTTATAGTGTAGAAGTAATGTCATCTATAACACCCGGCATCTGAGGACACCTACCTGAGGTATAACAGCCATTACTACATGTCTCCAGCCTTTATAGTGTAGTAGTAATGTCATCTATAACACCCGGCATCTGATGACACCTACCTGCGGTATAACAGCCATTACTACATGTCTCCAGCATTTATATTGTAGAAGTAATGTCATCTATAACACCCGGCATCTGATGGCACCTACCTGAGGTATAACAGCCATTACTACATGTCTCCAGCCTTTATAGTGTAGTAGTAACGTCATCTATAACACCCGGCATCTGATGACACCTACCTGAGGTATAGCAGCCATTACTACATGTCTCCGGGGCCTTTACTAGTATAAAACCATTAGGCTGCTATTTAAAGACTCAGAGCTGGGTCACTGCCCGGAGTGCTACTTTACTGCAGCTCTAAGGTGGAGCCTCACCTGAAGAAACCTCCCAATTCCCTTCCTCCATTCATGATCCCATACCTGTGGTGACATGGACTGGAACTTCCTCCTCCACCTCACTCTTACACGGGGGATCGCCCATCATCCGCTCTTCTTCATCCTCCACTTTAATATCAGTCACATCTTCCCCCTGATTTGTCATCTGTAACAATTCAGGACAATACAGCAGACGGGTGGGAAATCTAACAGATCCACATAAGAGACCCCCACCATCTATGACCCCTCTATGACTGCAGGACACCCCTATATAGATGTGTATAGGGCTCAGCTCCATCTACCTGATGGTTCTCTGGGGGCTTCTCCTCTGGACAGTCCTGGGAATACAGAGGACGGGGACATCTCTCGGGGGGATTTCCTTCTATGAGTCCACCTGTAGGAAACACACAGGGACAGGAGAGATTATTACATGTGATGATGAGATGATGGGAGTAGTAGTCAGGTGACCCATGACAGCCCCCTCCTTACCCTGCTGATCGCCCCATAAATCCGTCTCCTCTTCTTCTTCATCTTTAACCTCAGCCTTAATATCCATCAGATTTTCATCCTAAAGAAGAGAAATGTAAAATGGTCTTTGGGTCAATCCCTTTCTGGTCAGATTCTGGGGAGACTTCAGCTCCATCTACCTGATGGTTCTCTGGGGGCTTCTCCTCTGGACAGTCCTGGGAATACAGAGGACGGGGACATCTCTCGGGGGGACTTCCTTCTATGAGTCCATCTGTAGGAAACACACAGGGACAGGAGATATTATTACATGTGATGATAAGATGATGGGAGTAGTAGTACGGTGACCCATGACAGCCCCCCCTCCTTACCCTGCTGATCGCCCCATAAAGTTGTCTCTTCTTCTTCATCTTTAATCTCAGTCTTAATATCCATCAGATTTTCATCCTAAAGAAGAGAAATGTAAAAACGAGATTTTTGTATAACTTACCAGTAAAATCTCTTTCTCGCTCTTCCTTGGGGGACACAGTAGACCTTGGCTATAGCTCAGCTCCCTAGGAGGCGTGACACTAAGTAGAAACTGTTAAGCTGCTCCTCCAGCAGCTATACCCTCAGCCTGGAGTGAGAGACTGCCAGTTGCGTGTCCAAGTAGTGAGAAAAGGCAAAGTCCAACAAATGGAAACAACAAGCCAACTACCCAACGGGGTAAACCAAGTCCGGAAACCGTATAGAAAAACAATGAATGGGTGGGTGCTGTGTCCCCTAAGGAAGAGCGAGAAAGAGCTTTTACTGGTAAGTTATACAAAGATCTCGTTTTCTCGCCCATTTTCCTTGGGGGACACAGGAGACCTTGGGACGTCCGAGAGCAGTCCAAGAAGGGAGAGACCACAGCACCAAGACAAAGCAGCTGTAGGCAGCAAGGAACCGCCGCCGACACAACAGGCGGCCCAAGGCAACAGCCTACGATGCATGAGAATGCACCCCGTAGAACCTGGCAAGGACATGCAAAAGGACCGGGGGCCGCAATGCACAATAATCAGCCAAGCCTGATGGCTCTAAACCCAAGAGGCCCCGGTCGCTCTGGTGGAACAAGCAGTGACACCAAAAAGCAGAACCCTGCCCACAGTGAGGCAAAAGCAGCAATGGCCAAGTTGATGAAGCCCCTTACACGGACCTTCCGGATGAAAAGGAGAGTCCCAGCGCCGAAGGAGCTGGTGATCTCCAAGGCAAACATCAAGCCCCGAACAATGTTTCAGCGGCCCAGCAGCCGTTCCCAGGGGTGGGAAGGGAAGGACGAAGGTCTTGTTGAGACAAAATCAGACACTACTGCCAAAGGAGAGGAAGGGACGGGATGGAGAACAGCCTTGTCTCGGGAAGGACAGAAAACGCATGGAACCAGAAAAGCGGGAAGCTCGGAATGCCGAGAGCACAACATTTAGCTTCCAGGGTGGTACCGGGGCACGGTACTGAGGAACCAACGAGCCATCCCGTGGATGAAGGTCTGGACAAGCCCAAGAAGGGCCCAGGGGACACTGAAAGGGGATGGATAGCGGCGACACTTGACCGCTCAGGGAAAAAGTCCCAGACCCAGGCCGGACTGGAGAAAAGACATAACTGTGGGGAGAGAAGGCGGAGTGGGGGAAAAACAGCTTTCCCCAGATCCGCAAGTAAGATCTCCAAGTCAGAGAATAAATCCTGGACGAAGCACGGCTGGGAGCAGAAACCAGTGCGATCAGACGCAGACCAGCGGCACAGGCAGAAGAGTCCGGCAGGTTGGTCCCATCGGCCCACGTGCAACTGCGTCCCATAGCCACCCAAAATGAGGGAGCAGAAGAGCGGACGGAAAAAAACGAAGGGGTCCGTCCAGCATCCGACAGACGCCAGGATAAACCAAGGTTAAAGTCCATGCCGATGGTGCCACCGGAGAAAGAGGTTCAACCGCCCCAGTGAGGGAGATTTAAGTACAAGCAGGGATCGAAAAACCGGTCCTCAAGCAACAACAGGAAGAGAGCCTGGCTGTAGAATGCAAGGCCGCTACCCACAGTACAATCGGAACATAGTAGTTGCAGCGCCAACGACAGTTAAGGTAGAGAAAACGAACCTCGGGGTGGATGAGGTAAGCGAGGACACAATCCTTACCTCAGACACAAGCGAACGGAGTACCAGAGTAAGAGGTTACGATCTACCAGTCAAGGGCCAACATGGCAAGGAAAGGCAAGGCAAGTGCCTGAAGCACTACAGTTGCCGACCGCAGAGACCCATATCAAAGGCCAGGGGTCAACTGACTGAGAAGGCAAGGTACAGTATGACCGCCGCCAACAACGGAAAGCGCAAGCTGCCACCCGAGCGGGAGGACAGACGTGGTAGGCACGGTAAGTGGCATTCAACTAGTACAGCTAGTGTGAATGGGGGAGATGTTCTGAGGGCACAACAGGAACCCCGGAAACATCCAAGTTAACAACCATCCTCTCCAGAGGAGAGGGCGGGAAGGAATAGCCACTGAAGCCTGGCCAGGGCAGAAACCAATCGGAGGGATAGAACACCTGATACTGCATGTGTTGCCAGACGAACCGCCTCCCGGAAGGCGAAAATCGTGGACACCCAAGGCAGGGGTCCCTTGGACCTGATATAACCGAAACACCCAAGAGGAGTCGGGTGACCCACCAGAGGAGAGTTGCCCGAACCCGGCCACAGAGCGGCACTAAGAGCGGAGAGGGCCCATAGGAAGGACTTACACCACACTACCTCTGAAGAAGAGGGAATGGTAGTAGGCGAGGGAAGTCCAGTCGGAGTCAACGCTGAATCCGAAGGGCGCTGCAGACAGCCCCGTCGTCCATGTGACGGCTTGTGCAGAAAAGCAAGGCAGCGGGAGGACAAAAAAGGGGTATGCGCCCAGAAGCCACAACACCCCACCGGGGGAAGGGCCAATGAGTATGGAGGGAACCGTCAAAAACGGAACAACAGAATACTGTCCAATTCCGACAAGTATGTCACGTAAGGAAGGAGGACAAACGTACGGGCAAGCTCACAAGTAGCGAGAATGTCAACCCACGTACTGTAGGAGAAGGCATAGACGGCCCATACAATGCACAGTGTGCATGAATGTCCACCTGGTTCAAAACAGTCTCCCCATAAAAAAAAGGGGGGCTACCGACAGTGCCCCACCTCATTTACAGAAGTGCAATATGCCGCCTAGAAGGGAGTCATGCACAAGACTAATATAGTATGCGACGGAACGCCAGCAGCCCGCCCGGAGAAGCGGGATGTGCACCTGGCAGACACTGCCATCGGCAAGAGTGTAAAGGCTCGGCTAAGAGGGGCCACTCTGTATCCAGTAGGAACGCGGGAAGTCCACCTAAGGAAGGGGGACATGGACGCGGGCACATCGCAGTAGTGATGGTGTAATAATACACCAACACTGTAACCAGCAAGAGCGCGACTAAGCCGCCAGTGAAGGGGGACATGCGCGAGGCCAGCTCAGCGAGTACAACATCAGCCCTGAGTCCAGTGAGCATCCAAGCACATGGACAGCACCGCCCCGTTAGGGGTGCAAGCATTCCTCCCAAGGAAGGGGAACATGCTCAATGCCAGCAACGTATCTAGTGAGAACAAAGACAGTCAGTGAGAGCGTATCATGCCGCTTAAGGAAGGGAGGCATGCACATGGCCCGTACCGAATCCAGCGAAATTATAGAATTCCGCCTATGGAAGGAAGTAGCGCGTTCCCAGCATCATATGCAACGAGAGTACAGCATTCCGCCTATGGAAGGAGGGAAGGCATGCACATGGCCGGAAGTGGATCCACTGAGAGTGCAACATTCCTCCTAAGGAAGGGGGTCATGCACTGGCCGGCAGCGGATCTAGTGACAGTGTAGAGGACCGTCGAGGAAGGGGGCAGTGTACGTTGTCAGTACAGTAGCCGACGAGTGCAGTATGCCGCCTATGGAGGGGGGTCATGCACGTGGATGGTAGCGGACCCAGTGAGAGCGGAGCATCCTACCTACGGGAGGAGGTTGTGCACAAGGCCAGCACCGCAGCCGGTGAGAGTGCAGCATACCGTCTATGGAAGGGGGGCATGCACATGGCCAGCACTGCATCTAGTGAGGTGCCGTTTTTTTTTTTTGCCAATGGAAGGAGGTCATGCACATGGCCAGCACCATTTTCAGTGAGAGTGCGGCATACCACCTGAGTAAGGGGGTCATGCACATGGCCAGCACCATATTCAGTGAGAGTGCAGTATTCTGCCTGTGGAAAGGAGTCATGCACATGGCCAGCACGGATCCAGTGAGTGTGCAGTATACCGCCTGTGGAAGGGGGTCATGCACATGGCCAGCACGCATCCAGTGAGTGCGGTATTCCGCCTGTGGAAGGGGGTCATGCACATGGCCAGCACGCATCCAGTGAGAGTGCAGTATTCTGCTTGTGGAAGGAGGTCATGCACATGGCAAGCACGCATCCAGTGAGAGTGCAGTATACCGCCTGTGGAAGGGGGGTCATGCACATGGCCAGCACGCATCCAGTGAGTGTGCAGTATACCGCCTGTGGAGGGGGGGTCATGCACATGGCCAGCACGCATCCAGTGAGAGTGCAGTATACCGCCTGTGGAAGGGGGGTCATGCACATGGCCCATGCGCATCCAGTGAGAGTGCAGTATACCGCCTGTGGAAGGGGGGTCATGCACATGGCCAGCACGCATCCAGTGAGAGTGCAGTATTCTGCCTGTGGAAGGGGGGTCATGCACATGGCCAGCACGCATCCAGTGAGAGTGCAGTATTCTGCCTGTGGAAGGGGGGTCATGCACATGGCCAGCACGCATCCAGTGAGTGCAGTATTCTGCCTGTGGAAGGGGGGTCATGCACATGGCCAGCACGCATCCAGTGAGAGTGCAGTATTCTGCCTGTGGAAGGGGGGTCATGCACATGGCCAGCACGCATCCAGTGAGAGTGCAGTATTCTGCCTGTGGAAGGGGGGTCATGCACATGGCCAGTACGCATCCAGTGAGTGTGCAGTATACCGCCTGTGGAAGGGGGGTCATGCACATGGCCAGCACGCATCCAGTGACTGTGCAGTATACCGCCTGTGGAGGGGGGGTCATGCACATGGCCAGCACGCATCAAGTGAGAGTGCAGTATACCGCCTGTGGAAGGGGGGTCATGCACATGGCCAGCACGCATCCAGTGAGAGTGCAGTATTCTGCCTGTGGAAGGGGGGTCATGCACATGGCCAGTACGCATCCAGTGAGTGTGCAGTATACCGCCTGTGGAAGGAGGTCATGCACATGGCCAGCTTCAAGTCGGGCTGCAGCCTGGCTCAAACAAGTGGATTTTTATTTTTGAAAAAACAGCCTCTCTGAGAGGCAGAAAGGGGTCCCATACCGGCCCTTATTAGGAGACCCCATGCTAGAGGGGTTCCTTTAAACGAGAGCCGGCCACTGGAGATGGCCGGTACCTAAAAGGTTAAATGGAATCCGTAGTGGCAGGAAGCCGGGGGAGGGATTTGGCGTGCGGGCGACCCTTGCGCTGGCGGGATGTAGGGGAGCTAGTGATGCCCAGATCCACCTTGCCTTCTGTGGGGGAGGCAGCAGTGCGGTGTTCCAGCACTGGCGCAGCTCAACCCTGGGAGAACAGAGAGGTCTAGTGCGCCTCTGTTATCCCTGATGATCTGGAAGAAAATAAAAATAAAAAATAAAAAATAAAATGACAAGGAGAAAACAGCCCTGCAGAGCAGGGAGTGTCTTGCCTCCTTGACAGTTTTTGCTTAGTGTCCAGTCTCTCACTCCAGGCTGAGGGCATAGCTGCTGGAAGAGGGGCTTAACAGTTTCTACTTAGTGTCACGCCCCCTAGGGAGCTGAGCTATACCCAAGGTCTCCTGTGTCCCCCAAGAAAAATGGGCGAGAAATGATATTTGGTTCAATCCCTTTCTGGTCAGATTCTGGGGAGACTTCAGCTCCATCTACCGGATGGTTCTCTGGGGGCTTCTCCTCTGGACAGTCCTGGGAATACAGAGGACGGGGACATCTCTCGGGGGGATTTCCTTCTATGAGTCCATCTGTAAGAAACACACAGGGACAGGAGAGATTATTACATGTGATGATGAGATGATGGGGGTAGTAGTCAGGTGACCCATGACAGCCCCCCTCCTTACCCTGCTGATCGCCCCATAAATCCGTCTCCTCTTCTTCTTCATCTTTAACCTCAACCTTAATATCCATCAGATTTTCATCCTAAAGAAGAGAAATGTAAAATGGTCTTTGGGTCAATCCCTTTCTGGTCAGATTCTGGGGAGACTTCAGCTCCATCTACCTGATGGTTCTCTGGGGGCTTCTCCTCTGGACAGTCCTGGGAATACAGAGGACGGGGACATCTCTCGGGGGGACGTCTCCTCCTGGAGTCAGAACCTATAGGAGATAACACACAGACTGAATACAATACTGAGCGCTGAAATGCGGCAGAGGAGAGCAGGAACCTGCGGGGGGATTAGGGTGGAGTTCACCCGCTGCCCTCTGAGTGTCCGGATGATTGGGGTGCGGCAGTCAGCAGCCGGGAAGTCTATGGGCAGCCGGCAGCAGTTTATGAGCCGCAGATTCACCGGGCATTTTATGGTTCCCAGGAGAATTTCTGACCCTTCAATTTTCTGCTTCTAATGGTAAAGAAAAATCCTCGGAAAGTGTGACCCCCATAGAGAGACCAGAGCACCCCCCCCCCCGATAATCAGGACTGAACCCCCATAAAGGGACAAGAGCACCCCCTGATATTAGGGCTGAACCCCCATAGAGGGAGGAGAGCACCCCCTGATATTAGGGCTGAACCCCCATAGAGGGAGGAGAGCACCCCCTGATATTAGGGCTGAACGCCCATAGTATGAAAAGAGCACCCTGATATCCATGTGGTGAGAAACCAGGAAGGTCAATAGACTTCTTCTACCAGGACTATCTCCCACAGGACAGGACTATCTCCGAAGGAACTACTTATTTTTTAGTTCAAATATGTGTAATGCTTCAAAGGAGAAACTGCAGCTTTGTCAACGATAGTCGCCATTTTAGGTCCCTGTCTGTCTCTGGGCATTAAAGATCTCAGCCCTAGTAGACTTGGTGCCATAGCCAAAGCGTCACTGCCAGAGTCATTACGTGCCTTTTTAGGCCTCGTACAGTATTGTCCGCTCTAGATACATTATGCCTCTGGTACAATGGTCACTTTTAGAGATGAGCGAATTTCTCAAAAATTCGATTCAGTCGGTTCGCCAAATTTTCCAAAAAGATTTGATTAGATCGAATTTATCCGTGGCGAATCACGTTAAAAACAGCTATTTCCGGGCTGCAGAGAGACTGTATAGGGGTGTAGAACACTGTGCCTTCCAGTAAGATGCATAGGGAGTCTGCTGTGGTAGTAAAATAATACTTTGAGTCCATATGACATGCAGATGACAGGTGTCGCTCTTAGAATCACTACACACTTCACTTATTCGGGGAGTCACGGGGCCAAAACTGACCAAATAACTCAAGTGTGAACTCTTACAGGTCGATGTTAGCGCCAGGTATAAAGAACCGTGTAGAGGCCCAAGATACTACTGTATCATGGAAGAGCGCACTCCCTTTACACCGTCGGCAGCTGATTCCACATAGATGTCTACAGAATCTGTTCTGTGTAATTTTGTATGCAGGGGGGCGGCTGTGTAATTTTGTATGCAGGGGGCTGTGTAATTTCATATGCAGGGGGCTGTGTAATTTCATATGCAGGGGGCTGTGTAATTTCATATGCAGGGGGGGGGCTGTGTAATTTTGTATGTAGGGGGGCTGTGTAATTTCATATGCAGGGGGGGCTGTGTAATTTTATATGCAGGGGGGGGGCTGTGTAATTTTATATGCAGGGGGGGGGCTGTGTAATTTCATATGCAGGGGGGGGCTGTGTAATTTCATATGCAGGGGGGGGCTGTGTAATTTCATATGCAGGGGGGGCTGTGTAATTTCATATGCAGGGGGGGCTGTGTAATTTCGTATGCAGAGGGGGCTGTGTAATTTCGTATGCAGGGGGGGCTGTGTAATTTCGTATGCAGGGGGGGCTGTGTAATTTCGTATGCAGGGGGGGCTGTGTAATTTCGTATGCAGGGGGGGCTGTGTAATTTCGTATGCAGGCTGCTCTCTGGGGAGACCACATTGTATGTCGGTTTCGGTTTGTTTTCCGCACCTGAGATTTATTCATATATATTTTCTACTGTAAAAGTCAAAGTGAAAGCTGCCGGTTTTACTGTTTTTAATCATTTCTCTATTTTTTGTTAGGTATTTTTTTTTATTATTATTAATTGGCGTTCTTCTGTATTCTAGGCGCTGTAGCTGAGCATAGAGACGGCGCAGACGTCTACAATGGTCGGTAGTGAGGGAAGCGAGTGTCAGAAGCTTCATCCGAAGTCGCTTCATTCAAAACTTCGGAATAATACTGTTCGGAAATCCATCTCCGCAAAGTAATAGAATGTATGGGCTCCAAGTAGCCGAAGTCACGCGAGACTTTATTGAATAACTCAGGGAGTTGATTTTGGAAGTGGAAAAACACTTTAAAACTTGAAACCGAACTCGGCTTCGGTTCAGAGGTTCAGTACTAGACGAATCTCCGTACAGTATTATTCCGAAGTTTTGAATAAAGCGACTTCGGAGGAAGCGTCCAACGCTCGCTTCCCTCAACCCCAGCAATAGACTAACAGACGCGCACATTACACCGCCCTGCGGATCCGTGAGGAGCGGCAGTTACTGCTACACGAGGACTCCCTGCATCGTACAATGCTTTAACTCCTTCCTGACCACCCAACGTAAATATACCTCGGTGGGTGGATATTTTAATATGGCGGCCACTCGCGAGCACCATAGCTGCTGGGTGCCGACACCTGGGGATAATGTATGTGATTGACGATAACACCGATTGCACACGTTTAACCCCTCAGGTGCCTTGGTAAAATGTAAATATGCATTGGCTCCTACCACTGACAATTAGTGACCCTGAATGATCCACGGCTGCAGCAGGCGTCTTCCTATGAAGAACCCACCAGTGCAATGGAGACTATTGGGGGAACTATAAAGAAACTGTACAAAAAAAACCAAAAACAAATATATACAGTATATACATACATAGAAATTCAAAGAACACAATTTTCCCAAAATTAAAATACATAATTAAAAAAATAAACATCATCGCTATCACTGCATGCAAAAACACCCATCCTACTAAAATATATAAAAAAAATATTATTATGGGGGCATCTGTGGCTGACACTGCTATGGGGGGCATCTGTGGCTGACACTGCTATGGGGGGCATCTGTGGCTGACACTGCTATGGGGGGCATCTGTGGCTGACACACTGCTTTGGGGGGCATCTGTGGATGACACTATTATGGGGGATCTGTGGCTGACACACTGCTATGGGGGGCATCTGTGGATGGCACACTGCTATGGGGGGCATCTGTGGATGACACTATTATGGGGGATCTGTGGATGACACTGTTATAGAGGATCTGTGGATGACACTGTTATGGAGGATCTGTGGATGACACTGTTATAGGGGATCTGTGGATGACACTGTTATGGAGGATCTGTGGATGACACTGTTATGGAGGATCTGTGGATGACACTGTTATAGAGGATCTGTGGATGACACTGTTATAGAGATCTGTGGATGACACTGTTATGAGAGATCTGTGGATGACACTGTTATAGAGGGATCTGTGGATGACACTGTTATGAGGGATCTGTGGATGACTACTGTTATGGGGATCTGTGGATGACACTGTTATAGGGGATCTGTGGGTGACACTGTTATGGGGAGATCTGTGGATGACACTGTTATGGGGAGATCTGTGGATGACACTGTTATGGGGGGATCTGTGGATGACACTGGTATGGGGGATCTGTGGATGACACTGGTATGGGGAGGATCTGTGGATGACACTGCTATGGGGGATCTGTGTATGACACTGCTATGGGGATCTGCGGATGACACTGTTATGGAGGGATCTGTGGATGACACACTGTTATGGAGGATCTGTGGATGACATTGTTATGGAGGATCTGTGGATGACACACTGCTATGGGGGGTCTGTGGGCGACACTGTTATGGAGGGGATCTGTGGATGACACTGTTATGGAGGGGATCTGTGGATGACACTGTTATGGAGGGGATCTGTGGGTGACACACTATTATGGAGGGATCTGTGGATGACACACTGTTATGGAGAGGATCTGTGGATGACACACTGTTATGGAGAGGATCTGTGGATGACACACTGTTATGAAGAGGGATCTGTGGATGACACACTGTTATGGAGGGGATCTGTGGATGACACACTGTTCTGGAGGGATCTGTGGATGACACTGTTATGGAGGGATCTGTGGATGACACTGTTATGGAGGATCTGTGGATGACACTATTATGGAGGGATCTGTGGATGACACTGTTATGGAGGGATCTGTGGATGACACTGTATTATGGAGGATCTGTGGATGACACTGTTATGGAGGGATCTGTGGATGACACTGTTATGGAGAGGATCTGAGGATGGCACTGTTATGGAGGGGATCTGTGGATGGCACTGTTATGGAGAGATCTGTGGATGTCACTGTTATGGAGAGGTCTGTGGATGGCACTGTTATGGAGGGAATCTGTGGATGGCACTGTTATGGAGGGATCTGTGGATGGCACTGTTATGGAGAGGATCTGTGGATGACACTATTATGGAGAGATCTGTAGATGACACTGTTATGGAGGGGATCTGTAGATGACACTGTTATGGAGGGGATCTGTGAATGACACACTGCTATGAGGGGTCTGTGGGCGACACTGTTATGGAGGGATCTGTGGATGACACTGTTATGGAGGGATCTGTGGATGACACTGTTATGGAGGAGATCTGTGGATGACACTGTTATAGAGGGGATCTGTGGACGACCCTGTTATGGAGAGGGATCTGTGGATGACACACTGTTATGGAGGGGATCTGTGGATGACACACTGTTATGGAGGGGATCTGTGGATGACACACTGTTATGGAGAGGGATCTGTGGATGACACTGTTATGGAGAGATCTGTGGATGACACTGTTATAGAGAGGATCTGTGGATGACACTGTTATGGAGAGGATCTGTGGATGACACTGTTATAGAGAGGATCTGTGGATGACACTGTTATGGAGAGGATCTGTGGATGACACTGTTATGGAGGGGATCTGAGGATGGCACTGTTATGGAGAGGATCTGTGGATGGCACTGTTATGGAGGGGGCTCTGTGGATGGCACTGTTATGGAGGGGGGTCTGTGGATGGCACTGTTATGGAGGGGGATCTGTGGATGGCACTGTTATGGAGGGGGATCTGTGGATGGCACTGTTATGGAGGGGTATCTGTGGATGACACTGTTATGGAGGGAGATCTGTGAATGACACTGTTATGAAGGGGGATCTGTGGATGACACTTATGAAGGGGGATCTGTGGATGACAATTATGAAGGGGATCTGTGGATGACACTATTATGGAGGGGGATCTGTGGATGACGCTGTTATGGAGGGGGATCTGTGGATGACACTATTGTGGAGGGGGATCTGTGGATGACACTATTGTGGAGGGGGATCTGTGGATGACACTATTATGGAGGGGGATCTGTGGATGACACTATTATGGAGGGGGATCTGTGGATGACACACTGTTATGGAGGGGGATCTGTGGATGACACACTGTTATGGAGGGGATCTGTGGATGACACACTGTTATGGAGAGGGATCTGTAGATGGCACTGTTATGGAGGCGGGATCTGTGGATGGCACTGTTATGAGAGGGGATCTGTGGATGATAGCACTGTTATGGAGGGGATCTGTGGATAGCACTGTTATGGAGGGGATCTGTGGATGGCACTGTTATGGAGAGGATCTGTGGATGAGCACTGTTATGGAGGAGGATCTGTGGATGGCACTGTTATGGAGGGGGATCTGTGGATGACACTGTTATGGAGGAGATCTGTGGATGACACTGTTATGGAGGAGATCTGTGGATGGCACTGTTATGGAGAGGGATCTGTGGATGGCACTGTTATGGAGGGGGATCTGTGGATGGCACTGTTATGGAGATGGGTCTGTGGATGGCACTGTTATGGAGGGGGATCTGTGGATGACACACTGTTATGGAGGGGATCTGTGGATGGCACTGTTATGAGGGGATCGGTGGATGGCACTGTTATGGAGGGGATCTGTGGATGGCACTGTTATGGAGGGGATCTGTGGATGGCACTGTTATGGAGGGGGTCTGTGGATGGCACTGTTATGGAGGGATCTGTGGATGACACTGTTATGGAGAGGTCTGTGGATGGCACTGTTATGGAGGGGGGTCTGTGGATGGCACTGTTATGGAGGGGGGTCTGTGGATGGCACTGTTATGGAGGGGGGTCTGTGGATGACACACTGTTATGGAGGGGGGTCTGTGGATGACACACTGTTATGGAGGGGGGTCTGTGGATGACACACTGTTATGGAGGGGGGTCTGTGGATGACACACTGTTATGGAGGGGGGTCTGTGGATGACAAACTGTTATGGAGGGGGGTCTGTGGATGACACACTGTTATGGAGGGGGGTCTGTGGATGGCACTGTGACGAAACCAACCTCGCCACTGGGTTTTGGAGGGGCCTGTTTGCCAGCCTCTTGCCCCAGGATTATGGGCCCTCTCATCAGCCCATGCTAAACGTTGAACCCCGGTCTAATTCCTGACATTTTGGGATATGTTACATGTCTGTGTACTGTAAAGGGTGGGACATTGTATATTGAATAGTGATGTCTGTCCTATTGTCCCCACGTGTGTATCGGCGATTTCCCTTTGTCCTGAGAGATAATGGAATGACTCCTCGGTTGTCTCCAGGACAGAAGACATTGTGTATTCTCCGGCCTGTGATGATTACAGTAACCCGTGTAGGGTAATTGTATCACAGGCAGAGGGGCGGAATATGCTGGGGTGTTTGACTGTGTTGTACGTGTTTATTGGTTGTTTTTACAAAACCCTGGGGGTGGTAATCTTTTTGGAAAATGTGTATAAGTCAATGCTTGTGTGTTCAATAAAGAATTCCTGTTTAACCATCAATACGGAGCCTCGTCTCGTACTTGGGGGGAATTGCTACTTTGGAACGTTCTCTTGCCTGTTCCAGGAAAGGAGGACTTCGTATGGTTCCAGTTCAGTGGATTCCAGCGGTTGTGGGTTGCTGTGCTCTTCGCCAAGGGAATCGCACGAACGGTATTAACCCTCACTATACCGAGTTATACCGTAACAGGTGTAGTCTGGAGGTATATGGGGGCCAGTGGGGTGCTGGTAACAGTGTGGGTGTAGTCTGTAGGTAGATGGGGCAAGTGGGGTGCTGGTAACAGTGTGGGTGTAGTCTGGAGGTACATGGGGGCCAGTGGGGTGCTGGTAACAGTGTGGGTGTAGTCTGTAGGTAGATGGGGCAAGTGGGGTTCCGGTTAACAGTGTGGGTGTAGTCTGGAGATAGATGGGGCCAGTGGGGTGCTGGTAACAGTGTGGGTGTAGTCTGGAGGTACATGGGGGCCAGTGGGGTGCTGGTAACAGTGTGGGTGTAGTCTGGAGGTAGATGGGGCCAGTGGGGTGCTGGTAACAGTGTGGGTGTAGTCTGGAGGTAC